>CM057258.1:3016674-3230879 GCA_029931835.1 Etheostoma nigrum
CTATATAAATATATATAGCTAGCACTGGCATAGAATAAGAAACAAAAACAGTAGAAATAATAAGATGTTAAAAAACACAACCCTGAGGTCATAGAAATCAAAACATAATATTGACAATATAACTGTAACCACACTTTATCGGCATTGCCGTGACTCGCTGTGAGTAGACGAGCAGACGTAGAATGCTCCGTCCGCACCCATAACTCTCCTCCAATCACAAGTAGCTGCTGACTGACAGGTTTCTAGGCAAATCCCCCCCCCCCCCACACACACACACACACACACACACACACACACACACACACACACACACACACACACACTAACAGGCAGACTCGTTGACTGACATCTCTTAAAACTGGGAAAACACAGTTAAGGCAGTTTGTCAGTGAACAGCACAGCTTAGGCCTACATTAAAAGTTAACACTAAACTAGCCCGCTTTTATGTGATAAACAGACTTACTTGAGAACTTGAGGAAGACATTGCAGATATGCGGTTTTAACACATCTGTGAGGATTCCTGTGGAGGTGCGGTCTCTCGCCAGTAGACTATGTAAATTACCCGTAAACCATGCCCCCTTTGTCCCTCCCCTCAGGCAGGATGTCTGGGTTTGGTGCAGATTCACTGCCTCCCTACGCAAAAACAGTGACAGAAAGTTGAAACTGAAAACCAGTGACAATGTCAAAATCTTGACAGTGTAAAAAAAAACTGCCACTGAAAAGACAGACATCAAGAAAATAAATGTAGATTGACATAGAAAAACATAATGCAAAGGTCAAAGTGAAATAATATAATAGGATCGTGAGATTATTTCTTTTTGATGTTTGTGTTTTATATACTGTAGATCAGCTCAACATTCTTCAGTGCTAATATTTCTTGTTTCAATGCCAAATTTTATTTTCAATACCACAGGTTACTGTCACTCTTCTAGCTCCATAGTTGTAGTGCTATTTTATTGCATGCAGAGTGAATTTGAAAGACAACCGTTTATCCCGCCCCTCGGATTGAGCCCTGCCAATGGTGAATTCCCAGACCCAACATCTTGATGATGTGGTCTGGCTGTCAGGCTAGATAAACGCGGGAAATACACAATAAACCTGAACATATATGGTAACAAACACCACTATCTTGTGGGTGTGACTCTCTCTAAAAACACTGTGCATGTCAACAATGGTTCCTCCTTTAGCATAAAAGCTGTGGTACATAAGCTCAACCCCTCTCTAACCCTTCACAAATTGTTGGGCACTTAGCAACTGAACAACAATTCACAGAACCAGAGTCCGTTTTGGGGCCGTGCAGCATTTGAAGATGTGGAGAACTCTCTCTGTCAGGATCGGTCTGCTCTCTCTGGCTGTTGTGATGCTCTTCTCTGCATCAGAAGGTACAGCTATTCATTCTTTGAATTTGCAGCGTTTTGAATATGGAGTAGGAATGTTTTCACCTTTTGAAGAAGACTGATCTTTATTTGTAATTATTGGTCTGTGCTTTTGTTGCATTCTACCTATTGCAACTTTAAGAGAACATTTGACATCTTTGTAAAAATGCTCAATCGACTATAAAACCCCTGCAGGTTGGTTCTCTGTGGAACAATCAGTTGAGTAAACGTCTTAGCCCTAACTTTATGTTCATCCTAACTGAGCATTGCCGCACAACTGTTTTTAAACATCTGTCCAAACTATGCCCTTTCAACCCTAACTATACCTTGAGGTAAAACTACAAGTCAAGTGGGGAAGACCTACTTTTCCTCAACCCCTTTTAAAATGAATTGCAGCAATCATATTCTCTCTCTCTCTCTCTCTCTTTCTCAGAGATGCCACAAATGCAGATATCCTGCTGTAATTATGTCCAACGCCACAAGCCTATTGAGCGAATCCAGAAGTGTTTTGAACAAAAACAGCGATACAGCTGCAATTACCATGCCTTTCTGTAAGTACAGTGTGCTTTAAAAATGTCTTTAAACATTATTACATCTGAAATTCAACATCTCCCCATTTATTGCTCTGTCATCAAACTAGAGGAGACGTACCTCAAGATACCAGAACCACCAGCCAGTGAACCTCTGCAATCTTTTTCTTCTCGACCTCCTTCGCTGTACTTTTTTCCCTGAAATGGAAATAATTTGTAATCATCCCAAATGGAAAAGTACTCCGAGCTTGTACTTACTAAGTATAGGTAGCAGGAGGGTAAAGTAAATAAACGTAAGCAAGTAAAAGTCCTGCATTCAACACTGTGTTAACGTTAACGTATTGGCATCAAAATACACTGTACCTAAAGTACCCAACGTTTATGTATTATGGATGTACATTATGTATTATAATTAGGGTCAAGTCAAAATTAGCACAATAACAAGGTAACACAAATTCCTTTTATGGTCAATTAACACATGCGTGTTCTGTAATTTGGGCCCTAGGCCACTCCGTAGTTTTGGGAAATTAAGAAGCGATGCAGCGGTATTGTTGTGGATAGCTAGCAGAAACAAGGCTCCTTAAGCAGAAATGGATAAAGAAAAGGGTCTTTTTAATTTTCAGTTCAGTTTCAAAGCCTTTCTTGGTGGTTCTCTTGAAAAGACTGAAGTTATTTGTTTGTACTGTATATGTAAATTGTCGATAAGTTAGTAAATTGAATTACTCAAGTGCCTCAAAATTGTACGCAAGAACAGGACTTCAGTAAAAATATATTTCGATACTTTCCACCAGTGGAAATGATAGCAGTTTCAGGACCAAATGCAATATAGCAATACACAAATAAGCACCCAGGCAATAAACTAAATGTCTAATTGTCTTATTTCCCCATTTCTAGGATTATAAATGACAGCGATGAAACGTTTTGTGTCAAACCAACTCCCCCATGGCTCAAAGAGCGTATAAATAAGGTGAGTATCGACCAATAAAACTGTGAACTCACATGATGTGCTACAGTTAGAGGGTCTGACGAAAAAAATAGTTATTAACCCCCGCAGGATGACAGGTTTACAAACTTTGTGAAAATTGTTGCAATGTAGACTTTAGTGAAATATATCTAACACGACACAATAGTGTTATAACTTTACAGCTAAGGATTGCTACACATTCACAGAAAGATCTGTGATTTACTGATATGATACTGATTATCACATTTGTTCCTAGTTTGGTGAAAAGGTGTAATTTTGTTCTAAATTTTAGAAAAAATTAGAATATCCTTGAGAGAAAAGCCAAGTAAATATTGCATGCTTTCCTGTTGACAAATGTACCCTTCTTGCATGTTCAGCTGACCAGCTGGTTATGAGAGCAAGTCATTGGAATAATTATTCAAACGTGTACCAATTCAACACATTTCAATTTTTCCTGTCATTATTATTAAATTATTCATTGGAAATGATTAATGTTGTGGTTTGGGGTTTTTGTTAGGGTTGTTTTTCCGTCTTGCCTCTTTGTGTTTGTTTCTTCGTTTTCTCCCCGGTCTTTCTCCCCCGGTTTGTTCTACTTCCTGTTTTATTTTGATAGTGTAGTTTCCTGTCTTGTCTAGCTTTGCTTTGTGCTTGTCTGATTGTCCTGCCCGCCTTAATGTGATTCACCTGACATCTCACCTGTTCCCCATTATCTCATTACCTCTTGTATTTAACCCCTGTGTTCCCTTTGTCTCTTGTCAGATCATTCTAGTTCGTTCGCCTGTTTGTACGGCACCTTGTCGCACTGTTCCTTGTTTTTGTTCCTGTTCCCTGGCCCTGATGATTGTATGTTTTGTATCTTTTGGATGTTTGCCTTTTCCTCCTTGGATTCTGGATGGTTTGTTCCATCAAGGCTTACCTTGTGTTTTGGACAATAAAAGCCCTTGTGTACCTACTTCTGCCTGCCTCCTCCTCCTCCTCTCTGCGCTTGGGTCCTCACCGCAACATGACAGATTAGTGAATTACTAAAAAAAAAAATTCAAAGAATTTAGTGCATCTGCTACAAATGTAATCGATGTTTTTACTTCATTATAACTCAAGTGGGTTTAGGCTTACAGCACATTTGTTGAATAATGCTCAAGGACAAGTTGCTCTTTAAATTCCACTCATCAAGCATCATTAAACAGTCCAGCAGTACCACTGATCACTAAAACAAATTCCTAGGAAAATAATGAAGTTCATGTCCATTTCTCTACCTCTTCCTTTTCCCTGCGCCCTCTCTCCCCACCACAGGGAGAATTAAAGTGTCCTCCAGATATCTCAAAACCACTGGGAAAAAGATTTGAAGTCCTGGATGAAGATGATCTGGAATAGCAAAAACAATGCAGCAAAGCAGCCGGGAAAAGTGTTTTGTACAAATTTACTTCTTATTGGTATTAAAATCATCTACATTATTATCTACAGATTAAAAAAATAAAAAATAAAAAAGATTTCTGGCATTATTTTATTTTGAAAAGTTGTCAATAACAGTAATGGCAGAGTCTGTCTTTGGAAATGAATGTGGTTCATGAGAGCATCTTTGGAAAAGATAAGATACAATGTTTGCAAAGTGAAGCAATACAACGCAGCAATATTAAATGACAAGTCATTCCCGTCTGTTAGTCTGTGGCTATGGTCAGGGTAGCAAAAACCAAATGTATCATCAAACTTCCAGTTTTAACTGATTACTTGATAAAAAACATTATTGCTACAACATGTTAACACCTTTTTAGGGAACCGACAGATACGCTGTGTCATGGTGATGGAACAGATAAAGAAACGAGAAAGAGATGCTTTTGGCCAAACCCAAATCTTGAAATTCACAAAAGGAAGTTGCTTCACATTAAAGGTCCCATGGCATGGAAATTTCACTATATGAGGTTTTTTAACATTAATATGAGTTCCCCCAGTCTGCCTATGGTCCCCCAGTGGCTAGAAATGGCAATAGGTGTAAACTGAGCCCTGGCTATCCTACTCTACCTTTGAGAAAATGAAAGCTCAGATGGGCCGATGTGGAATCCCTTTCTCTGCTTTGGCCGACCAGAGAATTTGGCTCACCCATGAGAGAGAGACCTGGCAAGTTGGTCAAGGCCACACCCCCAGTCTCCACCTTGGCCCCCCTCTCCTCCTCTAAAGCTACAGACTCAGAAATGGCACAAACTAAGGAAAGCTCATTGTGGTACTGGCTCTAGTGGCTGTAATTCTGCACCAAGGCTGAATTTCGGGAAAGAGACTTCAGATACAGTATTAGGGGACCACTAAGGTCTATATAAAAGAGATTTCAGATACAGTATTAGGGGACCACTAAGGTCTATATAAAAGAGACTTCAGATACAGTATTAGGGGACCACTAAGGTCTATATAAAAGAGATTTCAGATACAGTATTAGGGGACCACTAAGGTCTATATAAAAGAGACTTCAGATACAGTATTAGGGACCACTAAGGTCTATATAAAAGAGACTTCAGATACAGTATTAGGGGACCACTAAGGTCTATATAAAAGAGACTTCAGATACAGTATTAGGGGACCACTAAGGTCTATATAAAAGAGACTTCAGATACAGTATTAGGGACCACTAAGGTCTATATAAAAGAGACTTCAGATACAGTATTAGGGGACCACTAAGGTCTATATAGAAGAGACTTCAGATACAGTATTAGGGGACCACTAAGGTCTATATAAAAGAGACTTCAGATACAGTATTAGGGGACCACTAAGGTCTATATAAAAGAGACTTCAGATACAGTATTAGGGACCACTAAGGTCTATATAAAAGAGACTTCAGATACAGTATTAGGGGACCACTAAGGTCTATATAAAAGAGACTTCAGATACAGTATTAGGGGACCACTAAGGTCTATATAAAAGAGACTTCAGATACAGTATTAGGGACCACTAAGGTCTATATAAAAGAGACTTCAGATACAGTATTAGGGGACCACTAAGGTCTATATAAAAGAGACTTCAGATACAGTATTAGGGCACCACTAAGGTCTATATAAAGAGACTTCAGATACAGTATTAGGGGACCACTAAGGTCTATATAAAAGAGACTTCAGATACAGTATTAGGGACCACTAAGGTCTATATAAAAGAGACTTCAGATACAGTATTAGGGGACCACTAAGGTCTATATAAAAGAGACTTCAGATACAGTATTAGGGGACCACTAAGGTCTATAGAAAAGCATCCAAAGAGCACCATGTCATGGGACCTTTCACGTTTGTTTTATAAATGTGGTGTCACTTTACCACAGAACTACAATCTGTAAACTGCATTTTACTGAAGTGAAGAGAAGGCTAAGAAAGAAAGGTGTTTACAAGGTAACCTTAACACTTTGGATATTGTGTAAATTTTTTTTTAAATAAATAAAGATTTAACACGCTCAACTCACAATGGAACTTAGAAGACTTTTTAGGATCCTAAATGGCGATAATATATAAAAAGGTCATTTGGACAGCACTCAGTTATACTTTTAGTTGCAACACATTTTAGAGATTTGACACAGAGACACACATAAATGCAGCAGCAACTGCCTTAGGTGTTATTTTTAATTTAGTGGTGAAAATTCCCTGACAAAAAAACAATCAACTTCCAGTGAACTTTGGACTTGTGGTGCCCCTATGGGTTTGGGGTGCAAGGGCAGTTTGTTACCATGATCCAGCCTTAGTTATATGGCATCCCAGCATGCATTGTGTGCAAAGCTAAGACAACCAGTTTACTACAGTTCCTTTTAACATTTCTTTATAAACCCCCTTTTTTTTGTTCTAAATTTGGACAATTTAGCTGCAGGTTTTCCTTCGCCCACATGATGGCGACAAAGTTGTGATAAACTGCTATGTTGTTTCCAAAGACTGGTGGTGTATATGATGTGAGTAGTGTTTGTGTGCCACTAACCTTCAAATACTGTTTCACTGTTGTTGATACATGAAACACTGCTTCAAGAGTTTTTTCCTGCCTGAAGAGAACAAAAAAGACGTTGCACAGTTGATAGTTTAGGCACGACAGTAAAAAAATCTGCGATACAAAAATATCACGTCTGGCCTTGAGAAACTAGTCTGTAACAATGCGCGCACACACACACACACACGTACGCACGCATGCACACTGCTAAATTGATTTAAAATTAGATTTATTTATGTGGAAGAATCACAGTCAGTAGTTAATTGACAACTTTTCCTTATTTCTTCTACTAGGACAGTTACAAAGCTGACTGATTTTATAAAAAGCACCAGGTGGTGCACTTGCAAAACCACAAAGTTTTGCTACCAATGCTGAGTAAAAACTATTCAAGTTATGAATGGCACAACACAAACAAACAACAAAATAACAGATCTTTTCTTAAGTTGCTTACCGTCACAGCATCAACAATGAGGGGGCAGCTGTTGTAGGGTGGGGAAGCGTTTGCATTTGATGTTGATCATTCGTCATTTACCGTCAAGTTATCGCAGTATGAAACACAAAAGCAGCAGGTGTGAAATTAACAGCTACTTCAGCTCAAACCCACCATGTTATTTGTAATGAGATCTTGGAAATTACTTGTTGCTTTAGTAGAGAATAAACTAGCATGTAACCAAGAAAGAATTCAGGGCCAAAATGAGATTTATGAGATCTTAAGAACTGTTTCTAATATGAGAAAAGTCTAATTTTAGAGATTGTGTAATCAAGTTGAGGTATGCCTTTTCTCTAAACTGTGTAATGTGGTTACGAATTAAAATTCTACAAACAAATTCTTAATAATTTCTATCTAAAAGTTAAGCATAAAGATTTATTCCAACTTGAGGTCCACTTATTAGCTTTTTCTGTAGCTTTCAATCACCTCGTCAGCATTTCCATCTGCTGACAAAGACCAAGTGAGATGGTTATGTCTGACAAAAGCTAGTGAGTGGGTCTTGAGTTAGGAAATCAGTATCTTGTCCTTCACTCTTTCAATGTACTTAAGAAAGAAAGGCTTAAGAAAGGCATATACGATAATGTACAGAGGAAAATCTTTGTGGGAAGATATACAGTGAGGAAAATAAGTATTTGAACACCCTTCTATTTTGCAAGTTCTCCCACTTAGAAATCATGGAGGGGTCTGAAATTGTCATCGTAGGTGCATGTCCACTGTGCGAGACATAATCTAAAAAACAAATCCAGAAATCACAGTGTATGATTTTATTTATTTATTTGTATGATACAGCTGCAAATAAGTATTTGAACACCTGTCTATCAGCTACAATTCTGACCATCAAAGACCTGTTAGTCTGCCTTCAAAATGTCCACCAGCACATGTCAAGGCCC
Organism: Etheostoma nigrum; assembly: GCA_029931835.1. Lineage (NCBI taxonomy): Eukaryota > Metazoa > Chordata > Actinopteri > Perciformes > Percidae > Etheostoma > Etheostoma nigrum. The sequence continues at coordinate 3,024,867 of CM057258.1, forward strand.
GTCTTAAGTTTGCCAATGACCATTTGGATGATCCAGAGGAGTCGTGGGAGAAAGTCATGTGGTCAGATGAGACCAAAATAGAACTTTTTGGTTCATAATTCCAGTAACCGTGTTTGGAGGAAGAAGAATGATGAGTACCATCCCAAGAACACCATCCCTACTGTGAAGCATGGGGGTGGTAGCATCATGCTTTGGGGGTGTTTTTCTGCACATGGGACAGGGCAACTGCACTGTATTAAGGAGAGGATGACCGGGGCCATGTATTATATATTTTGGGGAACAACCTCCTTCCCTCAGTTAGAGCATTGAAGATGGGTCGAGGCTGGGTCTTCCAACATGACAATGACCCGAACCACACAGCCAGGAGAACCAAGGAGGGGTTCTGGAAGAAGCAGATCAAGGTTCTGGCGTGGCCTAGCCAGTCTCCAGACCTAAACCCAATAGAGACTCTTTGGAGGGAGCTCTAACTCCGTGTTTCTCAGCGACAGCCCAGAAACCTGACTGATCTAGAGAAGATCTGTGTGGAGGAGTGGGCCAAAATCCCTTCTGCAGTGTGTGCAAACCTGGTGAAAAACTACAGGAAACGTTTGACCTCTGGAACTGCAAACAAAGGCTACTGTACCAAAAAATAACATTGATTTTCTCAGGTGTTCAAATACTTATTTGCAGCTGTATCATACAAATAAATAGTTAAAAAAATCATACATTGTGATTTCTGGATATTTTTTTAGATTGTGTCTCTCACAGTGGACATGCACCTACGATGACAATTTCAGACCCCTCCATGATTTCTAAGTGGGATGACTTGCAAAATGGAAGGGTGTTCAAATACTTATTTTCCTCACTGTAAATATAGTTTTACATTCTGTTAAATAGACATGTGATCAACCAGCAGCACTGTAAAAATGTGAAATATGCTGATGTGTACAGCATTTTCCTACTGGCCAACTGACCACATCCAGTAGCTACTTTCATAATCCAGCCTTCTGCAGACAGTATGTCTAGTTGTTATAGCGATATGCTGACATGTTAGTGAGAAGATGACCACCGTTTCATCACATCCTGTGGAATAGAGGAATGATGAGCTTGACACATCATCTGCCTTTTTTTACTGAAAGTATTACTAAGACACTGAATGCTAACAACGTTAATGTGTGAAACAGGGTGTGATTGATGTTGCACATGACCCTACCATCCTTCCGAAACTCTGTCTCATGTAGGATAATTACTTCCCCTTCTCAGCATAAAGCAGATATTGGAGAGGGCAGAAAGTAATTGAGTTGTGTTTCACAGGAAAAATTGTCCTTCCTGGCATATGGAAACCATTTAGTCACATTTTCCATTGTACAATGACATTTATTTAAAACGCTCCATCTAAAATCTATATCCTAATCTATATTCATCATTCAGGTTGTCTGACGATTAATTTTTAAAATAGTTTCATGCAATTGGATGATAACATGGTCTAACAAGTGTAATTAAAGCACACTCATTTACAGATTTAAAAGATATGGCTTCTTTTTTATCTAAATACAAGTAAAAGTAACTTCAGATTCAGAAACTGGGGATCAGAAACTTCAAGTGTCAAACCCTCCCAGTGCAAGCTGGAGGTTACCGAGGTGCTAACAGGTCTACATCATCAGCAAAAAGTAGAAATGCAATCCTGAGCTCACAAAAACCAGACCGTTTACAATCCTACTGTCAGCACCACCTTGGTGGACATGCGTCTTAGAAGTAGGTGAGGTTGTGCAATAAATCAAGTGTTTCCCACAGGTTGAGAATTTACTTGTGGTGGTAGGTGGCGCAGGATGTGTCGACACGGCATGTGATTGCTGGGTTCAGTAATAAACTAGTCAAACAAAGGTAAAAACAAGGACTACATAACATTATCAAATAATTTAGAGAGAAATAACCATCTGTTTAATCATTTAAGACTAGGGCTATCTAAAGTAAATTCTTGTTTACAACGATTAGCTTTGATTAGCAGTAGCTCTCCAGTCAGCTCCTGTTATTTCCGTCAGAAAGATGTGGAGTGGATGAGACTGGGGACAGGGGTAACAACCAGACTGATAAATGACGTTTGGGGAGCTTTCACAGCGGTATGGCTGCAGTGTTTCTACAGTTTTATTAGTAGAGTTAATACTATCTGCAAGCCGACCAGCAGCATGCTACTACTGACGATAGCCTCTGAGCCTCTAAGTGCAACGTTGACGCTGTCATGCAAGGGCAGCTGGTCTGTGTCAGTGACTGTAAAAAATACATCGTTGTTTGAAAAAAAAAAAATGAATTCTCTTCTCCATGTAGGGTGCAAAAGAGTCCTTGGCTTAACCATCCTATGCTGGATTTGATGAATTGTGGCTCAATAAGATTTTATGTTTCCCCATAACACAAGAAAGACACTCTTAATGTGTGAACTACACAACACAGGGCCCTCTGCCAAACACTCTTAGTTAAACCTTGTTGCACTTCTGGGTTTGTCCATCAGCCTCCTCCACCATCTGGTCCAGTCCCAATATTGTTTGGGATAATTGCATCTTGGACATCCATGACATCCCACTTGGTATCTTAAAATGAAAGGCAATATACTTTTTATTTCCTGATAGAAATTCATCACTTTGAAAGTATTAGCAAGCATGCGGAGACAGCACTGAACTCATCCTTTACCCCCAAATTCCACAGGATGCGGAACGGCTGCGGATTGGCTACGCTGCGTGACGGATCCATGCTCCGCCCTCCGTCAACACCAGGACCAGGTCCGGATTTGTTGCGGAACGGCTGCGGTCATGACTGACAGCTGAAGTCTCGAGGACCCACAAGATCTTGCGATTTCATGTAGAATACAACCACAAAACCAACAACAGTTTGTTTCCATCCAGAGGAGTGGAGGAGAAACAACTCTGTGCTGTTTTCAAGGTGTAGTGCAGGGAAATATGATCCGCCGTGAGCATGGTCTATTTTATTTTGAAAATGAACCAGATGTTTTATTTCTTTCTGTGCTTGACTTCCTGTCTTCCTATTTGCCGTGTGCTGGATTGCTGGGGAGCTCTCCAGTGTCCGGAAAAAATAGATGCTCTGCGTATCTGCTCCAGAGGGTTGCGGATCGCCGGAGCCCGGACGCAGCTGGGACGCAGCCGTTACACAGTCTGTGGACGCACACAGATTGACTTTAATGGAAACGTAATGACTCCGCTGCCGTTCCGGAGCGGATCCGGAGATGTTCCGCATCCTGTGGAATTTGGGGGTTAGTAACTTGCACAGGCGGCCTTCTTGCATCAACTCTGCACTTGCGGTAAACCACAAGCTATGGAGAGATGCTATGTGTGACTATGAGATGCTATGTGTATACAACCTGCTCGTAAATATTGCCTTTTATTTCATCCACGCAAACTAATGAGATCAGTAAACAATGTTATCTGCCAACTCAATGCTGCCATTATCCTGGAAAATACAAATACAAATGTAAAATTGGTCAAGTAGATGCTTAAAATGGTGTGTCTGACAGTCAGGTAGTCAGTTTGGCAGACAGCTACGGTCTTTCACTCTGCATTGATTAAAGAAGAAAAGGGTAAGCGGTTTACAATTTCATGCAGAGGATGTTATATGTTGAAAAGAGGAAAGACAAGCTTGAGAAGTCTACAGATACAGAGGTATATATTCACAGCAGAATAAACACTTCTCAAACTCTCACTTTTCTAGCTTCTTAATGTGATCTCCTTCCAAAATTATGTTTCACTTCGAAAGAGACACTGCAGTAAATTGTGGATGTCAAAGTCAATCGAAAATAATCTGTTACTGTGATTCAAATTTCAGCCTATGAGCTAATTCTAACTCATTAATTGAGGCCTACATTCCTTTGTGTGCACATAACTGAGTTTTAGAAACTGTGTTGAACAAAGACTTCACATCCCTTCAATGCTGCTGTCTAATATGTCATGAATTGAATGTAAGTCAAGGTTAAAATAGCCATAGTTGTACCTAATATTGACATTAGTATATATTTAAAAGGATACTATTTAAGAAATGTTAATTCCTGTGTTATCTGTTCTTTGCTTACACAATACTACATTCTGTTGAGTTTTTTTTTTTAGACATGGGTTGAGAAATGATGCTCCACTTTCCTTTTTTTAAGTAGGAAACTCTTTATGTAAGAAAATAATCCTTTCTGCATGTAAAGCCAAGTGAAAAACACCCCATGTGTTGCAACCGGCAATGAGAAGTAAAGTAGGAAGGAAGTTTGGTTTATTTTAATCTTCTTACCATCAACACCAAGCTAAGTGATGACTGCTGGGGAATTCATTCTCAAGACAATTATCTCATCTCATTTCCTTAGCCCGTTTCTCTGTCTGCTTCGCTGCAAATTAACTGACCAAAATACTGTGCACACATAATGGTAAAATATGTATGTTTACTAATAAAAAACTAAATAGCATACACAGTAGTAACCTGTAACTCATAGGCAGTCACAAGGTTTCATGCTTCGAGTCACAATTTTAAAATGATTTACTCTGAATATTTGAAAAAATAAATGCTTATACAAAGCTTTTTTTTTTAAATAAAGACTTAACATTTGTGCAAGCTTGCCTAGACATTACCACCAGTCTATCAGCTACAGTAGTGCAACACCTCCCACCTCCCAAAACACTTATTTCTCAGAAAGGCCCTGTCACCAACATCACATGGTATCCTAACACCTTCTACAGAGAAGCTGACTGTTCATTTTAAATACCCTGGGAAGAAAAGAAGAGCAGTTGACTGCAAACTAATCTCAAACTGTTAGACATCACACCTGTTTTAGCGACATAGTGGCAACCAACACCAACTATCCAGTTCCTTTTCTGATACGCAAAAAACAAACATTAAAAGGACCGTGAAGGATATTTCTCAGTCAGTCGCTTGGTTTAAACATGTTGGATCAAATTGGGTAAAAAAGCCAGAATGGCCTCTACTTGTAAGGGAGGTTTAGGACTCCTAAGTTATATTTTCTAGTAAAAACATTAAGCCCAAAGATACTTTTACGTTTAGATCTTACGAGAACACAAAGTGAAAGTCTGCAGAGAGTGGAAGGTTCGGCTTTACATGCTGATGCAACTATCACCTTTTTTTTCATTTTGGTTGAATGAGCGATGTCTAATTCAAGCCTTCTCGCCGTCCCAGCTTTGGGTGCACACATGTTTCAGTATACGTGGGTGTTGGTATTGTTTAGAGAGTGTGGGAGCAGACAAAGGTCAGCTAAAAGGTTTGCATTTGCTGATCTGATTCAAAAATTTACAGATGTAGTTTTAAAAGCTGCAAGTTTAAACAAAGTAAAACTAACATTGTGTATTTTCTTGTTCCGTTTTTTATTGCATTTATGTTTATTTTACATTTTGATATGATTATAATGTTACAGCCTCCTTAGTGGATCACACAGATCTGATGTTTTATTCAAATTTGTACAGGTGTAAGTTAATGAGTGTGAACAGGAGTTTGTAAAGCCTGGTGTGAAAAACAAGCACCAGGCCGAAGACCTCATGTAGGTTAATATACTCCCTTGTAGAATTGTGCTCTCCAAATTGTCCTGTAAAAATCGGAAAAATCCTCTTTTTCCATGGATGTTTGTGTCTAACACAGATTTTGGAGATGACTGGTACTAAAGGACAGTGAATAATAATACATGAATCATTCTTGACAGTATATTCCATATGGGTGGGAGTTCAGACGTGCACGTTGAGACATGTTTGCTTGTGTGTCAGTGGGCTGGGACCCATTGTGACTGCACACTGAAGCAAGTCCTGCCCAGAATGATTGCCAAATACTTTATGTCATAAGTGCCACAGAAGTGACTTCCTAAAAATGAGAAGTTTGACCTTGGGGAAAAAAAATCTTTAAATTTATCATTTATTTTTTACAGGAGGACAAAAAAAGAAAGCCGTTTTTTTGGTAGCTTAAATTTTTCCTTGTGACCAGTTTGTTGATTGATTCATAGTTTTGTCTTAGTCAATGCTTTATTAAATGTTTAGATAGATGCAGCATGAGAATGATCAGGGCCTGTGAGGGACTCCTCACACCCCTGCGGACCGACAATCAGGAAAAAACATGACTTAAATTTCCAAACGAAACCATACTCTGCATGATGAAAGTGCATCCTGTCGGTCACTTCATGGAAACCCCGTGCGTGAGCTGGTCATTCATTCAGATGAAGAGAGAGGAGAGAAAAAGAAAGAAGTTAAGAGATGACTCACAGGAGGGACTGCTTCTGCTTTTTCAGGCCTTAAGTACTGGCGTCTCCAGACGTTTGTCAGTTCATCAAGCGCTCTGGAAAAGAAAGACCAACAGATTACTTTATTCAGTATTTATCCATTATAAATTTATCGCTCATTATTTGAAGATGGAAAACTGTAGAAGCCTGTTGAAGAGCGCGCTGGTCGTCATCGTGCTGGTGGCTATGTTTCAGTCGGGATCCGCAGGTGAGATTAAGATTTAGAAGCCCAACAAACAAGAGCTTTTCCTCATGTGAGCTATTTAAAATTCTTAAGTTATTTTTTTTAAGTGAACTCTTATGTTTCCATCCATTGTTAGCAGAGAAGCTGGCAACCTGCTGTAAGAAAGTCACCATTCAAAAGATAACCGAGCCAATCTTAGGATTCTTGGAGCAGCCAGCTGACCTTCCATGTGTCAAAGCTGTCATGTAAGTACAAAAAGCAACACTCTGTAATAACTTTGATTTTCAACTTTATTTCATTGCCTTTGCCATAAACTGACATATCTATAGTTAGGGCTGGGCGATATGGAGAAAATCAGACATCACAATACTTCAGAGAGTAGGGAGTTCAATTAAATTTTATTTATAGTATCAATTCAGATACTGTAAAATGTCTCACTTTACAGATAGAGTAGGTCTAGACCGCACTCCATAATTTACAAGGACCCAACAGTTCTAGTTGTTCCCTCCAGAGCAAGCAACAGTGGCAACAGTTGGGTTGGGAAGCGGAGGGTTGCTGGTTCAAGTCCCAATACGGACCAAGTATGGTAGCTGGAGAGGTGCCAGTTCAGTACTGCCAAGGTGCTCTTAAGCAAAGCACAGAAACCCCAACTGCTCGGGGCGCCTGTCCATGGGCAGCCCCCCTCACTCTGACATTGCTCCATATAGGTGCTGAGCATGTGTGTGCAATTCAGGCCTGTGTGTAATAACAGAGTCTACATTGTGATTTCCCCTAAAGTATACATTATTATTATAATATTCTTGACCAAATATAAACATCAATATCGATATTGCGACGATACCGTAGGGTTGACAATAGGTGCCTTCACAAAAATATATTTTTTTAAAAACATTTTAGATATATAAGTTTCAAGTGACATTCTAGACAAAAAAAATATTTTCCATCTATAGACTATGTTTACATGCATGCTCAAAAAGAAATTGTGTGATGGAACAGATTTTCTGAGAAAATTAAGTTATATATCTCGATATGTAATTTAATCAAGATATGGTTCCATTGAAATTATAATATAAATAATTTATATAGAATTATTGGCCGGCTCTATCTACATTACAGAATATTAATACTATACCAAGAGAAAGAGTCTGAACAGTACTAACGTTGCATTTGTTGTCATTCCTGCAGATTTCAAACCAAATCAGGTCTTTTCTGCAGTTATTCGGGGGCTCTCTGGGTTCGACACAAGGTTGCTGAATTGAAGTAAGTTCTTTTTTTTAATTATTACCTCTGATTTACTCACGTCTCAACACTCATTTGTTCAATCCTTCAACCCAAATGTATTGTCTCATATATTTATGTCATCCATTTTCTTTCTCACAGGAAAGCAAAAGCTCAGGCCGCCGCTTCGTCTGTGGCACCCTCAACTCCCGTCTCCCTCCTCTCCATCATCACCTCCACCACCTCCCCTTCTACATCCTCCACTCCTTCCTCGTCTCTCCCTCTTTCCTCTTCAACTTTTCCTGCTTCTTCCTCCTTTCACCTTGTTTCCTCCTCCTCTCTCCCTGCTTCCTCCTCCTCTCTTCCCACTTCCCCCACCACGTCCGAGATGCCTGCTGGTGAAACCTTTTTGACGGCGGGCAGCAGCGTCTCCGCTTCCAGCCTTGACGACTGAATTTGTCAAGACACAGTTCACAATTACGGCCTCAACACCGATGCAAACCAATGTTTGAAATAGCACTTGAAGAACAGAATTATGTTAATTTATTATGTTGAATATTTAGATTCTTTCAATGCAGTTAGGAGTGAAATTATTTATTAGTTTAATTTAATTGACCAGCGCTGATAAAAGTATTCATGTATTTATTACCAAGAGTATTTATCAATATTTACAAGCTACTGTGTACAATGTCATGACTATAGTAACAGAAATATGTTTTGATCTATTTATTTATTTGTTAACTTGGGAAGTTGTGAAACCGTAAAAAAAAAAATGAAATTGGTCAGAAATAAATGTTATTATCGGTATTCATCTGTTTGACTGTTAATCTGCATCTTATCAGACTTCTGACTTTTTCTCTGCAAAATGGAAGAAGCTATATATATATATATATATATATATATATATATATATATATATATATATATAGGCTTCAGAGTTCGTACCCAGATAAAGATCTAACATGAAACATGCAATGTGGCTGCTGTGGTTAGTTAGTGGGTGGAACATTACATTACCCACAGCAGCTTTATCTTCATAAAACATCTTAACATTTTCATTTGATCATCCGTCATGTAATCTTGTTATTCATTTTACATTTCCATCTTTTGTTCACACTATGCAGCAGTTTTCCTTTCCCAAAGAGACAGAGACATGGTCAGGTACAGATGAATATATGCCAAATTAAAAAGAAAACTTCTTCACAACTTTGAATCTGGTTTTAATGACATGTCTCTGCTTTGGATCTCAAACAACTTCAGAAGAATACTGAACAAAAGGTTCAGTTCAATTTCAGTTATACAGCAAATTAAAAAAACAACCCTAGTTGACCAAAATGATAATATACACAAACAATACACGATACAAAATAACCAACAGTAGAAAAAGGTCAAGGTGTCAAAGTGGAGCGTGGCAAATTCAAGTGTAGTGTGTGTGCTTTTTGGTTGAGCTGCTGCATTCTGGACTAACTGTAACCGACGAAGGGATGACTGATCCAATCCAACATATAATGAGTTACACAAGTGGGACTAATAAAGGACACAATATATTATTCATGTGGATTTGTTTGTTATTTATTATTTAAACATCCTGTTATGATGTATGAGTATGTTGTGTGTGATGTCTGTAAGCTACTGGAACCTTGAATTTCCCCTTGGGGATCAATAAAGTATCTATCTATCTATCTATCTATCTATCTCTCTCTCTCTCTGTCCATCATGTGATTGCAGTTGACATACAATTAAAAATAATAAAAAAGGAATCTTGGGGACCCCACAAAAAAGAGGGGCAGCAGATTAGGCAGCAATTACCAAGGTGGACAGCAAAACTCCTGTCAAGTAAGAGTCAAACCATTCTGAGGGCTATGCCCATAATGCAAACACAGAGTCTAGATAAAAGGATAGAGTGGTTGACAGTGTCAAAGGCAGCAGTCAAATCTAAAGCACTAAAACAGTTTCCTGAGTCAACCACTAAGAGAAGCTTGTTATAAACTCTCATTAGAAGGGAAGTTTCAGTACTGTGGTGGGGCTTAAAACCAGACTGAAACTTTTCATAAATACTAAAATCATGATTGAAGTTGATTATTATTTTTAACTTTGGGTCATAACTGCTGTGTGGTAAAAATGGGTTGCTAGAAGTTTGGAGGCTTAAAAGCATCAGTTTGCCAAAAAAGCTGCTCTGTTTGGAACAGGAATGAATGCTTTTGGCCTCAGATGTGGTCAAACAACACTTTCTATTACTAGATTGATTTTAACTGCACCTTTACCTCAACTTGAAAAGTCCCAGAAAAGTTTCCGATCATGCTTGTCAACCCATTTAGGGCTGCAACTAATGATTATTTTCATAGTTGATTGATCTGTTGATCATTTTCTTGAATATACGATAAGTTGTTTGGTCTATAAAAAAATAAAAAATATTAACATTTAGGAAACTGGAATCAGAGAAATGACTAAAATCGATTATCGAAATAGTTGGCGATGAATTTAATAGTTGACAACTAATGGATTCATCTTTGCAGCTCCATACCCATTCAAGCCAACTCTGCACCAGATAATGGCTGTAGTGCCCCATTTTGTTTCTATGTTGCATGTCAAACAAAAGAAGAAGCGGAAGAAAAATGAAATTGAGCCATTTTCCTGTTGCATCAGTGTTTCATTGGGGGCAATGGTTTTATTTCATTTTCGGTTTGATTTCTTTTCTTATGGAAAGTTCCCCATGCCTATCCCATCTCCATGTATGGTGAAGGGTATGTTATTTTAATTCCAAAAGGCCAAGGGAACTTTATCAGGATGCACAGTATCCTGGATCTATGAAATAACTGGCCTTTAATAATAAAAATGTGCCTGCCTCTATGGGAATTAAACATAGGGGTGTGTATACTTATGCCCTCTGTATTTTAAGGAAGAATATTTATGTATTTATAATACATTATTCATTCACGAAGAAAACTGGTGTCCTTAAAATGTTGGATTTTCCTAATTTTTTTAATTAAGGCATTAAGATCAATTTCCAAAAGATGTTTTTGTTTTCTCTCTCTTTTTCATCAACTTTAGCATGGGTGTGTAAACTTATTCAAGCCACTGTGTGTGTGTATGTGTGTGTGTGTGTGTGTGTGTGTGTGTGTGTGTGTGTGTGTGTGTGTGTGTGTAACACACACCCACACCAACCACATCATGTGTGTTTGAGTACTTTATGTTTGTGTGTACTCTGTGCGTGCGTGCCTGTGTACTCTGTGCGTGCGTGCATGTAAATGTGTCAGGTTACTTCTCAGAAAGATGTTACCGAGATGTTAGTGGTTTAAAGTTGCACAGTGGGCTAAAAAGTATGATTTAATAAAGGGCGGAGGTGTGATATACCACGACCACACAAACAGCACGTCATCGGTACTACCCTCAACCAAGCCCACCCCAACATGATTTCTCTGAACTTACCAATAAACAATCCAAAGGCTAATCAACTTGTGTAGTTGCAGCCTGATCAGTAAACCCATCCATCAGCCTGTCCTGTCTTCAAAATGTCCACGAGGGTCCTGTTCTTCACTCTCCTCCTGCTCTGTCTGTGCTTCCAGGCCTCTGCACGCAACGGTAAGTACCAAATGATTACAACACATTATACTGAGCCAACATTTTAATCTCTTATTTCAAACAAATGTTAAAATGTAGATTTATAAGCACTGTAACTGCTATTCCCCATCATCAGCAGCTCCTACTACACCCATCTGTAAGTGGTGGGTCTTCCAGTTCTCATGTTTTACCATTTAAGGACTAGGGAAAATGCATTGTAACAGCTCAAAAAAAAATGCATACACAAATACATTAAATGTGTTATAAAAATAGAATAAGAGTTATAATATTAGTAATATGTACACTATAAGCAACCTATCATAAAATATACACACAGATATACATAAGAGTAAGGTGCAGATGAATAGAAATGGCATATTGCACTGTAGGATGTAACACACTGTAATACATAAATAAATATGCACAGTGCCAAATATTGTTGTGATGCTGTTGCAAATTATTGTCTTCATGCTTCCTTTTGCATGGCGACTATAAAGCAAGTCTGTCTTGTTTTAATGTCACCCTGCTTGGGCTCTGCATGTGACATATTTAGTAAGTAACATTAGTATAAGTTTTATTAATAGAAGAGTAAAATAAAATTAACTCAGTTTGCTTACCACAAAACTTTTACTTCAAATGCATCTTGCTAAATATATACATATACAAACACACTAGACTGTCTTAATAACTTAAATTATTACATCATCACAGTTTATGATGGTTTCCTGATGCTTTCTGATTTCCTCAGTCTCAGATATATTTTTTCAGTTACATTATTAATTTAGCTTTGGACAACAATACTATTTACATATAATCAATGCAAACATTTGAAGAAATTATACATCATAATAGCATCTTCGAAAACTTGAGGTAACACCAAATAAAGTGCTACCATTAAGACAGAGTGCTTACCGCAGCGGCCGCATCTCACTATCAAATAAAGCAGAGCACGCCCAAAAAAATTCTAAAATAACTAATGTTAGTTTCATAGTGAAAATAACAGTGCTGCACACATATCCCCAAATGAGATTTGAACAAGCAACATGTCAAGTGTACAGTTCTGTTATGCTTATTCTCACTCTTTTTCTCTTCTTGCAAATGAATTTCAGCTCAATTCAACATGCTTTAAAATGCCATAAAATAACAATATCCTAAATAATGTTAAAGTAAATGAATCAACATCTCAGAAAGTTGTACTCAAACATTCATATATATACACAGTATATATACATATATATATGCATTTCCATCATGGGAACTATTTCTGTACTTTGAGTTCATTCGCTCGTGAACTTTTTATGTAATACAATTACAATTAATACAATTCCCGTTATTCCTGTTCTCTTGTATTTGTAGCCTATTTTTCTGTCACTGTAATGCTACAACAATCTAAAGATCATGTTATCTCGCATAATAAATTTCTTTAAATTCACTATATTCTAATGTACTGTACACAGACCTTTAAAAAAAAAAAAAACTTCTCCCAGTCTCAACCTCCTTTCACTTTATCAGGATATTTCACAGGATGACCCCAAACTTTTGACCTGTAGTGTATATGGATAATGTCAAACAAGCTTCAAGACAACTTCAACAAGTCTCTCTGACCTGTCTGTCTCTCAGGCGGGGAACCGCAGCGTGGTGACGGGCTGGGGGCTCTAACCTTCCTGTCTCGCTGACCTGTCTGTCTCTCTCTCTAACCTGTCTGTCTCTCTGACCTGTCTGTCTCTCAGGCGGGGAACCGCAGCGTGGTGACGGGCTGGGGCCTCTAACCTTTCTGTCTCGCTGACCTGTCTGTCTCTCTCTCTAACCTGTCTGTCTGTCTGACCTGTCTGTCTGACCTGTCTGTCTCTCTGACCTGTCTCTCTGACCTGTCTGTCTCTCAGGCGGGGAACCGCAGCGTGGTGACGGGCTGGGGGCTCTAACCTTCCTGTCTCGCTGACCTGTCTGTCTCTCTCTCTAACCTGTCTGTCTGTCTGACCTGTCTGTCTCTCTGACCTGTCTCTCTGACCTGTCTGTCTCTCAGACGGGGAACCGCAGCGTGGTGACGGGCTGGGGGCTCTAACCTTCCTGTCTCGCTGACCTGTCTGTCTCTCTCTCTCTAACCTGTCTGTCTGTCTGACCTGTCTGTCTGACCAAAATGTAATTATTTGGGTTGTTGTGCTGCTGATATGTACTTTAATCTTTCACTGCCCTTCTCAGGTCGCTATCCTGGCAAAAGGTTACAATGCTGCACGGAGGCCCCTGCCACTAATATCGGCCGTCTGGTGACTGGGAACACATACAAAGAACAACACTCCCGTAAAAACTGTGTGGAGGCTATAATGTAAGTTTATACATGTTTCCAACACACAAACATACCGTAATTCATCAAATAAAGACCGGTAATCAATTAAAAGCCGGGCCTCTGATAGTGACCGGGGGCGTGGTCAACACGGACAAATAAAAGCCGAGGGGAAAAATAGTGTGGATAATCTCCTAACTGCCTTTCATGTAATGTGTATTCAAGTGTACCGTAATGTACATTTCTACCAATTTGGTTTAACAGATTCAACAATATAGTCATGTTTTATTTTCTGGGTTATGGTACTCATGTAAAGTATTATTTTCCTACCAGTATTTTAAATCAGTGCGGCTGTATGTTACCCAGTTGAGAGTAGTGTGTAATGTACAGGTGCCACTAGATGTCAGTAGCTACATTGGATGTAACGCGGGCCTCATTTAGTGACAGCAGAGAATGACGGGCTCTGGTGCTAGTGACGGACTTTTCAACAACAAAATGGAAACGGTTTTAACGTGTGAGGAGGGAAACATGCGAGACATTTCGACATCGACCCCAGGAGGATCCGAGACTGGAAGAAACAGAAGGATGAGCTGACGAGGTTAGCTGACAGGAGCAGAGCAGACAGAGGAGCGGAGCTAGAAACAAAGCTAGCTAATACTGGTGTACTGTATGCTCTTATTGTAATCTACCAGCAATACCGTAGTACCGATATTTGAATGATTTTTGAATATTTAAATAAATACCCAGTACATTTACAGGGTTCAAACTGACAGTAGTGGTGTTTGATTATTTCTGACCCAAATAGCTTTGTCGCCCTTCTGGCTGTTGTTGTATGGTAATATTTTTGTAAATGTTTCTTAAAAAATGAATGCTGTCTGTCCACTGGAACACCACAGCTTTTTATTTTCTCGGTTTATTTAAACAATTATACTTATCAAACAGATGAAATTGGAAATAAAAGCTGCTTCAAATAAAAGCCAGGTAACTTCTGCGGTTCAGGAAAATAAAGACCACAGCTTTTATTTGAGGAATTACGGTACATTATGATCTTCTGATGGACACAAACATACATAGAATCTCCATAATTTTCTTCTTTCCCCCCCTCAGTTTCGCCACAAATAAGGGAACAGTCTGTGTTGATCCCAAAGCTGAATGGGTCAAGAAAGGTAAGTTGTAGCAACACACAAACACACAACAGCATATGCACAGAAACACTGATGCTCTTTTTTGTCTCTCTGCTCTCTAGTCACTGCCAAGATGACAAAGCTGTGAAGTGTCATCGCCTGTCTGAGCAAAACATTTTCCTGCTGATATCTGAAACACACACACACTCTGTAATCTCTCTGAATTAACACATCTCCATGCTTGTAACTAAGCTCCCACATATACTATATCTGCAAAAAGTGAAAGCGTAATACGAAGCAATAAATAAATATTCTATCCGTAAACATTTACACTTGTATTAATGTTTCTTTCATTACAAGATATTTTGCTGATCACCGTCTTCTTAAAGGTCATGTCACGTTGCTTGATTCCTTATATTAAACCTGACCATTGAAATCAACTGCAATCTTGACTGAGAAAGACACTACAAATAAAGGAAGAGATGTATATGACGTGTGATGATATGCATGTGAAGTTTGTGAGTCCGGATGATTTTGGAGGTGTAGCAGTCAGTTGGTTTACTGGAAGCTAACAGAAACTTCAGTATCATAAAGCTGTAAGGAGACTCAATGAAATTAAAACAGAAACTTTATGTTTACTGTGATACATTTTAATAAGTTAATTCGAGGGAGAAAAATAAGCCATGATATCTGCAACTACACTAACAGTCATCAGAAACCTGCACGAGCAACAGACAGGAGCAGGTTACGGTAATCGACTTTATCTTACCTTCCTTAAAATTTCAGTATGAACTAATGGGCCCGGGGCTGAGAGCAACAGATAGGGTTGTCAGAAAGTATTTAGAAATGAACTAACACACAGTTGATTTTGTTTTTTTTACAAAAGTATTTCATCTCACCAGCTTTATCCTTTAAAATAGCTGTTTTAGTCTCAATAATGCCGCTTTTACCACGGTTGTAAATCAACAAAACGTCTAGTCATGCCTGTCCTGGACTGCTCTCTGCTCTTTAATCGCTGCCTCTTTGTGTGTTAGTTTAATTGTGTTTGCCTGTCCGGACTGCACTCATTTTAGTTTGGAACTTAGATTCATTAAACTCTCTGTATCCTTTGATGACATGTGTCATAAAGCAAGAAATAGATATCAAGCTGTAAATGTAATTGCTTTGCTTGATATTTCTCCCCACAGTCCACTACAATGCCTTTAGTACTTTGTTAGTTCTCAAAGCTTCTGCAAACTTTGCTTGTAAACAGCACCCCAGTTACACAAAAACCATCAAACAAATGTTATAAGTTCTTTGAATTTTACTGGGCTGAGAACTAATTAAGTTTAGGGAAACCTTGTATATAGCCTACCCTTTGACTGCTGAACTGCAGTAGAACTTAAAAAAAATTTGCCAGATAAATTGGGAAATTGTAAAGCACTTGCACAGGTGATATGTTTAAACTGGAACTTTCAACTGGACTCTGGTGCCATCTAGTGGCACGTCCAAGTGTAAAGCAACTGGGAAAAACAAAACTGGAATGTCCCCACTGCTTATACACTTAGTTGCCAGCAAGCTAAACCTAGCAAAAACTAATGCAGTCTAACACCGAGAACACACTGCAGTTAAAGCGTTGCGTATAGCAGCATAGTGCAGCTATTTTTATTTTGGTGCCTATGTTATCCAATCTGTCCAGCCACACCGGGCGCTGCTGCAACAGTTTCGGCGTCACCTCTATTTTTTACGCGATACTGAGGGTATGCGTTAAGCCAGGCAGGTAATCACATACAGGAAGACCAGAGTGCAGTCGGATATTTTACCAAAATAAACACATTTTAAAATGAAACAGCCAGGTTTATGGTGATTTTGGCTGCCTTGACCTCGCACAGTAAGACGTGACGGGCGGATGGACACACACACAAAATAATTTAAAGACATACAAAATATTAACTGAACTAATGTAGGAACACTGAACTCTGAGTCAACATTCAGATGCACACCACTGCTGTAATGTAAATTATGCAGCATGAAATCATAATTATAAACAAAGGGCTCTGTTCTGTAACAATGCACACAACCCTGTCCTTATTGGATGCAGTCCTGGAGCTGGGCTAGGGCAGTGTCAGGCCATGTTTTGATAGTCTTTCTGACAGGGATGTATGCTGGGATCAGGAGTAGTTGGATGTGATCTTACTGGCTCAGCAGGTGAGGGAGAGGCGCAGTTCTGTATGCTTTCTTGCTGTTAGAGTATTCATGGTTTAGTGTGTTCTTCCCTCTAGCAGCACAATCTATATGCTGGAAAAAGCTGGGGAGTACAGACTTTAAGGACACCTTGTAAAGTCCGTGCTGCAATATGTATCCCCTCCAGGTGATCATGCTGCAGTTTGTTGACTATGGTTAGCAAGTGAACCAAACTTGTGCTAACGTTAGCATTGGGGGCTATGTAGACGGCAGTAACAGTCACTACAGTGTGCTCGCTTGATAAATAAAATGGTTTGCATATTACCAACAGGGCTTCCAGGTCAGGTGAGCAGTTATGGGCAAAGATCCACAAAAACGCACAGTCCAGGGGGGAGAGCGAAGAAAGAAGGATTGCTTTGTGACCGGTGCGTAGAAATACGCGTCCAGTGTAAAAAGGCCAGGCACAATCAGGCACTTATTTAAATTACGCAACACTTGCGCGGCAGTGTGTTCCCAGTTTAATACAATAGTCCTTCTATAAATCCTACCTTCATGAAGGTTATAATGTTCAGTTTTTGTCAAAACTGTTTTAGAGTTATTGTAAGTGTTGATTTAACTACATGATGATTTTGGAGGTTGCAGTTTGTGTTGCTGTTGAATTGGTATTTGGAAACATTTACCATAAAGAAACAGTGAATCCATGTGATGTATTGTTTGCATAATGTAGCCTGACTTACCATATCATTTGGAGCCCAGTGTGAACTTTAAAATGATGAGCAGGAAACCAACTCTGCATCCCGGTGTGGAGTCAACAACATGAGGGCAACAAAGGAGACAACAAGGAAATGATTACCTTTAATTTCTCCTGGGTAAGTCATGCTGTTAGTACATTCTTAAGTACATTTTATCGGCATGTGTATCTTTGCTTTGTAGAGCATAGTTGTTTTAGTTTGTACAGGGCTTTAAACTAGTCAACATTTCCATTTTAGGACCAAATAACTACCAATACTTGATTAATCAAGAAAATAACTGACAGATGTATCAACAATGAAAGTAATCTTTAGTTGCAGCCTTAAACAAAACAAACAAGTTTTTGAAATATTTTCTGAAGTAGGCCTTGACTTAATCTGTGTGATTGACTTAATCTGTGTGATTGACACATTTTATTTTATTTTTAAGTTTTTAAGCCATATTGTTCTACTCTTTACAGCCACTGTCTCGGCATGGTTAATGAACAGAAGGATTAGGCTAGCCTGAAAATCCAGACCCAAATCCCAAAGGATTAAGTACTCGCTGAGCAAATTCAAATTGGATTTCCAGGGTAGGATTAGGCTCCATGATATTATAAACAGTCTACCCTACCTTCTCAGATACTGTGATTTCCTTCTTCAATGTCAATGAATTGACACTAACTACTCACATCAACACTTTATGATGTTGCATCAAAACATTGGGGTAGATACCCCTTATTATTCTTTATCATGTTTGGTTCAGCAGGTTTGATGCAAAATACCTAATTTGGTTATGGCGGAAAGTAAAATGGCCGCCATCAACTGGCGTTTTGGCTATGGCTTAATTTCTTAATTTCTATTTTTAGAAATTAAGCCATAAACTGTTAATTCCATGCTTTTGTGAAAAAGTGAATTTTCACATGACTACTATATCTAACTAAACACATAGCCACATTAAAAACCAACGTTCATTCATGTCAAGAAATAAAGAATTAGCACATGATGCTAGACTGTTGTTAGCCATTTAGCTAGCCTCGCCGTTGTTAGCAATTGTGAGGAGAGAAAACATCGTTTTCTGCTGTTCAGATACCTTTCACAAACAACCAACCGGAGCTTTTCCTGTTTATAAACTCGACATAATCTTTTTTTCTCTCTCGCTTCAACAGCCTGGGAGTCATCAATTGCTTTTCACAAAGCCTGACAGTGAGCCGAGTACTAGCTACATAGCTAGCAGATAGCTATTTTACCGCTCTTTTTTCAGATGCGCATGCGCCCCCGTGTGCAAACAAAGCAACACTTCTAAATGACAAACGCCACGGTATGTAACGTTATAACGTAGCTAGTCCTACTATATTACAAGTAAATGGTTTCCAGATATGACTAAGGTTTCATGACCACCATTAAATATTCATATTAAGTTATAATAATCACAATTTTGATTATTAATTTCTTACCACAATCATCACGCGGAGCTGCAGTTACCACCTATCCCCACAGCGCCAGCGATGCGGAGTTACAAACTCAAGAAATCCGAATGCTTTTAACTGATTGGTTAGTAGGACGAAAGTTGGCTGGGGGCTTGCCCAATCCGGTGTCTTGTAGGCGGGACCTTTTTTTTCATGCAATCCATTACAGCGTTCTTTCTCATATGACAGCTGGCCTGAGAGATTCAGCTCATAATCTTCATTTATCTCATCATTTGAGTGTGATGAATCAGGCTTAGACATGAGTAACTCTTTCTACAGCTATCTGTGCTTCTGAGAAAATGCACCTTGCCATTTTTATTTACATTTTCCAGGTTACTTCTTTGCCATTAAAGTTTTCCTAAGTATCAATCTTGTTTGTCATTGGCTCTGTTTAAGTTTGACCCATAGACTGTATAATTTTTTATTGTTACCAACAAGACATTTTCTCTTAGAAATGCTGCTGAAACAATGAATCCAAAGGAAACCGGCCCAGGAGAAACATAAAGGAGCCTGTCGGTACACATATGCTCTCTTCTTTATTGACCTCTGACCTTAGTTATTTAACATGGGTCAGAGTGAGCTGTCACGTGCAGATGGTTTTTTTCCAACCAATGGAAACATAAACACAAGAAAAGTTATGTTAATGTTACCTCATTAATATAAATTAGGACAACAAAAATACAACCCTCAGTATAACACATAACCATTAAACAGCATTGGAGCCTCCTAAATGATCACACACTTGAATTAAAAAAAACTCAAACATTTTAAGCATAAACTGAACATTAACTTAATGAATTAAGTTTTTCCAAATCCTGCTAAACACAAATTGGATTTTTGCATCTTCATGGCAATAAAGTATGCTCTTTTAATTTTGTGCTATTACCCTTTGATATTTCATTTTATTATATGAGCAATAATGCACAAGTTATTTATTCATCAGTACACCTCAGAGTAAATTGTGCTTCTTATTTCACAGTCACTAAAATGTGAGAAAAAGGTAGTCCAGTTTAAATCAACGCTGTCAGTTTAACCCATGCATGGATTAGTTTCCCCAGTAAGAGGAAGCATGTCCAGTATTGTCAACATCTATTGATATGCATTGTTACTTGCAGTTTAACACACCTTTGTGCACTGATTTAGAGCAGAGGTAGTCGGATAAACGGAAGTACATTTCCAGGATAACTGCCTGACATCCATGTCCCTCACCTTCGTCTCTCTGTGCGTTGCCATTCAAAAGTTTCTAGAAAATTGTAAAGATTTTAAAGATTTACAAACAATTTGTTTACGCCATTTTCTCTCTAACTGGGACGTTTTGGGACAGATTGGTGGGATTGCTGTGGACAAAGTACACACGGCGATACACTGGTAAGCGCAAATTACGTTAAACAATGTATCAGCTAACTTAAATAGCTCATGTTATTTTATTGTGTAAACAGTTAACTTCATCTAATATTTATGTGACGTTTTCTTTTGCGGGGTGCAAATGTTCCACAAAAACAAGTTCCTTCCCAAGAGTATTTAGCAGAGCTGTTATGTAGCCAGACCTTACTCCACAGTGCTGTAGAGATAAGTCTGGCAATGCGATACTAGAGCGGGCATTAAACTTGACTCCACCGCATCAATTTTTTAAATTACATTGGGGCACCTGGTTGAGCATTACTGCTTACACAATGCATATAAAAGCAGCAAAAATAATAATAACATCATATTTTAGAGCATACACATAGTTTGGAGTATGTGAGTGCATAGTTATGGGAGAAAGAACAAACAGGACTCAGTCTCTATGAAAGAAGCTTTTATACATAAACATATGGAGTCACAGATTTGCAGTTGTGTTCAAACGCTTATATATCTCCCTCGACATGTACATAACCAACATTAATACACTCAAGTGTTTAAAATAACATAAAATACTAAATCATTCTCTGTACAAGGCAAGAATGCGTTTTAGTTGTTCGTAGAAACCCTGGTAGAAGTATGGAAAATCTCAAGGGATGTATGTTTTGGCCCTATTCATTCATTCATTCATTTATTTAATTTAAAGGGAATGAATCTCTTTTATTGAATAGTTTTTGTGTCCCATGATGGTCTATAGTTTCAGATCCTGTTCCATCCTGAAGAGTGAAATTCCAGTGGGAACACTAGCACTAACTAACACCAACACTGGCTGAATCCCATTTCTCCATCTTACTAAGGCGGTCCAAAATCCAAACAACTTATTTGTAATACAGAAATTCTTTAATGGTTTTGGTTTTAATGTTCTTTGTTTTCTTGCTGTACCTGCCTAAATGCAAGCATCAGTCCTGAACGTCTTGATAAAAACAGGCGGTCTCTGTCCTCCCCCCTCGGTCAGAGCACAGTGGTCTCAGTCTGCAGGATGGACTGAGCTCGGGAGTTCCTGGGGAACTGAGAGCTTTCGTTGCCATTGTGGCTGACAGACATTGTGTGCAGCCTGTAGTCCCGCCCCACGTAACGCTTGAGTGATAAACTCCTCCACGTCCTCCTCAGCTCGCTCTGGACCTTTTTATGTACCAACAAAGAAGAGTTTAGTGTCTATGTGTGAGGCGGAGGATTTAATGTTTGGAAAATCTGTGTGTGTGTGTGTGTGTGTGTGTGTGTGTGTGCGGACTCACCTCGCTGTTGAGGAAACAATATAGGACAGCCACAATTAGACCCTAAAACACACACAAACACAACTGTTAATGTTAAGCATTACATTTCAAAAGAGTAAGTACTGTGCTAACAAAAAGGCTTCTGACATAAAAGCAAAAATGACTTTTAACTCAATGGTATTAGCTGTATATTTGGAGGATTTTTACCCACTAAACATTAACATTTCAGAGGGAATCGGCAGTTTTAAAAACTGAGCATCGGAGTAGTTCTCAAGTCAGATATTGAGTCTGGGACTGTGTCAAAATATCACAATTGAGTTAAGACCGAGTTTTGAGGTGATAAAAGTAACAAATGAATTAGAAAACAAGAAATTAAGTTCTATTCAAGATTAAAACAAGCAATAAACAGGCAATGAGGTTCAAGTCTTTCCAAAAGTGGGCAAAAAGACATCCTCCATGTATTCTCACCCCAGCACAACAAAGGATTCAAGACATTTTGTTTATCTAGGAATGTGCATGTACATAGTAAATTAATCTGTGAAAATACTGTATGTTACCTGGTAAGATCCGAGGCCGAGTTCAAAGACAATCTTGATACGCTCCATGTTTCTGTCAGTGGGCTTCATCAGGTAGACTAACACCACGTAGTTCACTCCAAACAGAGGGATAAGCAGGAGGGTGGACTTGGCCAGACGTCTAGAGGAAACACATATACACACGTCAAACCAACAATGTTTTCAAATGCTTCAGTTATTGACTAAATGTTCATTTCTGAGCCAAATGGTCTCTGAATGAAAGCAAAATCCAATAGATATGTGCACAGACTTGAGTATGCGGATGTTTTTTTCCATTACCTAGGAGCGCTCTAAAATGTAAAAACCGAATTGTCAGCTGTCTAAAAGGTCAGCGGTAAAACATGTACTTGTATTGTGACTGCTCATTTCCTCCGACATCAGTGCAGCGCAACTTCTGCACCAGGATCCGGATGATGCTGATGAACAGGATGAAGTTGATCTTGGAGAAAAACACAAAGAAAGAAAGACAGAGACCTGTAAGTAAATAAAGTTTGTTCTTCGACATCAGAAAGATCAGATTCTGAGAAAACAAATTCAAGGTACTTGTGCTTGAGGCTTTTCTCTTCATGCCACTTCATACTTTACTACTCCACTATAATTCAGAGAGAAATAATGTTCTTAAACTGAACTAAACTAAAAAAACCTCCTTCATTATAATAAGATGTTGGTGCAAAACTCACAATGACAGAAGCCATGATGGGCCAGTTCATCAGTCTGTCGGGGACAGGGTTGTCATTCAGCTCCCAACACCTGGAAATAGGAAAATAAATCAATGAGGGTTTTATAGTTTTTTTAGTATTATTAAAACCTGAGGCGACACATTTTACAAGCAAACTAACAAGCTACTTTAAAGATGCATCCAAAACCACCTACCAGCAGTACAAATTGATTTGGACAAAATATAGCATGTAGTATGCAAGCAAAAGTAAAGTCTGCAGTGTACCAAAAATACCCGGATGTCTCCAGTATGCATTAATGCTGTCCTGAATACCATTTTTTGTGCTTCGAAGCTTTGGTACTAATGAACTGTGAATATTCAAAGCTTTGGTGGTGGTGGAAAGAAAGAGCGGAGATGGAGGAGCGACTGTGCTTTGTTCTTACCAGAAACAGTCAGCTGTTACACAAACCACTGCGGTGCCATGCAGTGTCCTGCTGCGTCCTGCTGAACCCTGCTACGTCCAGCTATGTCCTGCTGTGCTACGCTACATACTGTAACTCCCTGCAGCGCCCTGCTATGACATCAACTACTACTACAATTTTTTAGTCACTGCTCCATTTTCTTTGTTGTGATTGTTATTGCCACTGTGCATCAAATCCCCAACCGGGACACCGGCAACCAAAAGCCTGGGTGTGACCGAGGTTTCATCCTAAAAGGGAGTTTTTCCTCGCCACTGCGCATGGTCGCACTGTCACACCATGCTTGCTTTTGGGGGAATTGTTGGGTCTTTATAAATTATAGAGTGTGGTCTAGACTTACTCTATCTGTAAAGTATCTCAAGATAACGGTTATGATTTGATACTATAAATAAAATTGAAGTGAATTGAATTTCCTGTGTGCGTGATAGCCTCAAAACACAAGTCTGATCCCTGGTTACATGACTGGACACCACAGCGTGACATGGAGTTGCATTTCTCCAAAAGTTGAATCTGTCTCAACTTTATTACAGTATTGATGGAAAAACAAATATTTGAATCCTAAAATTGAGAATCTACCCACTGTACAAATATCCGAATAGTTGCAGACCAAGCCCTAGAATGCATCAGACCAGTCTACTTCTCCTACTGTGCTCCTGGAAGCATGGGCTGGAACGGTCACAACAACAACAACAACAACAACAACAACAACAACCCTGGCCGAGCACACTACAAACTAAATCGATTGAACAGTGTCATGTTGCATACTATTGACAATCGCAGTACTGCATACTTTTATATTTGTTGGTAGTATGTATTCGGCGGTTTTGAATACAGCCTCAGATTTAGGTTGAGCCCTTCAGCAAATGGATGTGGATGTGCAGAAACAAACTCTGCACAACCTTCTGCTCAAACATTCAAGTGAAGCAACAATAAACACATGAACTGTTGGTTTACAGAGTAACGGAGGACATGAGGACAAGTACCACTCAATCGACACATGGACAAAAGTTTTCATCTGAAATGTAGTCTATGTAGTTTATTCATTTCTGAATGAAAATAAATATATTGTATATATGTTGTTTTTGTACAGGTTGAACACCTGCATTTAATTATGTAATTAATGTCATTTTATCTAATCAGATTTTATTATTTTTCCTCTGTAATGTAATGATAGCTGTACTGCTGCAGGCTCACCTTGTGTCCTCTAGGTTTATCCTGCATATGATCCACGCTAGCATGAAAACTAAAGGGATTCCTGAGAGAGGAGAGGAGAGAGGAGAGGAAGTGTGTTTAGATTCTCAGTCTGCACATCCTCACGAGGTGCCACGCAGGACATTTGACACACACACACACACACACACACACACACACACACACACACACACACACACACACACACACACACACACACACACACACACACACACACACACACACACACACACACACACACACACACACACACACACACACACACACACACACACACACACACACACACACACACACACACACACACACACACACACACACACACACGCACGTGTACAATAAACAGCTGGAGCTGAATGTTGATGCATTAGGGAGGAAGTGTTGGCCAAGTGGTGATGGATGGTGGAAGAAGGTGTCACATGGCAGCAGAACAGAGCTAGCGAACACAGAGAGAAGAGCCAGGAGACCGTTTACCACCCGACCTTTCAGGAAATACACTTTCACCAGCATGACAATGTCTGTCTGTCTCTCTCTCTCTCTCTCTCTCTCTCTCTCTCTCTGTATATATTGAAATAATAGAAATATAAGAATACAGTCCTAATATTCTGTAATGTATTCTTAAAGAAATGTGAAAATATTGGTACGCATTGTAGAATATTTGAGGATAATTTCCATGAATTCAAATATATTTACGACCACTAATGAACTATTCTTGCAGTGCTCCTGTTGTGGTGCGCCGTACCCCAGCCGATGAGCATGTACATGGAGAGGCGGGGGGAGTAGCTGTGGATGACGAGCAGCAGCGTGTGCAGGTACAGGCCCTCCACCAGCAGCCAGAAGAAGTTGGCCATGACAAAGTAGTTGAACAACACCAGGCTGGCCCTGCAGCCCACCTACAACAATAACACCAACATGTATTGATTATTATAAAATATGGTCTGATAATGAGTCAAAAAGACGACCAATTCCTGTTCAATTAAATTGAAGACATTTAGGAAAATGTAATCATATAGATTAAAGGCAGGGTTGGTAATGTTGAAAAGCTAGCAAGATTTGAAAGTAGCATCTCCTCCACAGATAGCTATAGAGCTCAACAGTCCCGCACTACAGCGGGTACCGGAAGTAAAAATACAATGCAATTTCTCCATTGACAATTGGAGTATAAGCCATAAAATCGTAACAGTCAATGGTAGACTTAAAATCAGCTATGACATGACTAAGCGATTGTATATGCTCATATAGACGCCAAAAGTTCATGAGGCGCCAACCACCGGGAAGCTAACGTTAGTTAACGTTAACAGCTAATTTGGCTAACCGCTAGCAGACAGCTTGATTCAGTCTAAAGTAAGGTTAACTCAAACTAAACACTGGGAAAAGCAGGCTACAGCTGACGTAACAGCTGTTATATATTTTAATGGTTATTTTCAGGTTTTATATTGAGGGTCTTTTAAAGTTATTGCATGCTGTCTGAGCTAGCGGTTAGCCAAATTAGCTGTTAGCTAAACAAACGTTAACTTCCTTTATTCAGTGGTGTGCGGAGGTTTATGGGATGAGCAGTTCCTTCTTTTCATAATGAAAATATGAACACAATCTTGTGCCTTTGACTTTTTGGGATTTTCTGTTTGTTTTTTCACTCGAAATGATATGTTGTATGTTTATGAGTCACGTGGTAGCTGGTTAGCCTAAGGCATGGTCTAAAACTCTTTATATACAGATCTTTCAGACGTCAATGGGAGAAATGAAAGGAAAATTTACTTCTGGAACCCAAGGTCTTTCCGAGGAGACTTTTTTGTTGTAAAAAGCCTTTTGAAATGTCAATGACATCATACACATTGTACGGTAGGCTACTGCTTTACAGCGAGCTCTGAGTCACTTCCTTTTCTCAGTCGAGGCATCGACAACACAGCTGACAGGTTAGGATCTCCCTGTCAATACACATGGTAGAAAGAGGTTTGCTGATGTTTTAAAGACCACGCCAGAATATTCACTCTGACGTCCTGGTCCTGCTTTGGATGCCATCAAGCAGGATCTCTCGTCGTAATCAGTCCTTTACTGACCAATCAGCATTCATTAGCATTCTACAGGTTGATATCAAGCAACAATAGAGAAGTTGACAGAAACAGCCCTCAATTAAACAAGTGTGTGTGTGTGTGTGTGTGTGTGTGTGTGTGTGTGTGTGTGTGTGTGTGTGATGGTCACCAGTGAGGGTTGCGTGCTGCAGTCTGTGTTTTGGTCGTCTGAGAAGAGCAGCGCGTCTTTGATCAGCACGGACACAGCTCGAAGCATGAACGACAAAAACAAGTTCACATGGATGTAGTTCCTCGTGCAGTGGAGCTTCCTGCACACACACACACACACACACACACACACACACGCACACACACACACACACACACACGCAAACACACACACACACACAGGAATGTTGAGAAGTGTGTTTAGAGAGGGTGTCGTGGTGTGAATCCAGTAAAATATGCGGTCTCTAAACATGCTGATAGCGGCCGAGTGAACAGCTGGAGTTGATACAGACCGAGCTTCTACAACAATCTGTTATCACCCTGAGTGCTCTGTGTGTGTGTGTGTGTGTGTGTGTGTGTGTGTGTGTGTGTGTGCGTGCGTGCATGTGTGTGTCACAAAAAAATTCTCTGTCAGACTTATAGAAACTTCAATAATGTATGTTGATTGTTTTATTTTTGTACAGTAAGAAAGCAGTTATTTTAATTATATACTGTATGTTATGTGTGTGTGTGTGTGTGTATGTATGTGTGTGTGTGTGTGTGTGTGTGTGCGCGTGCATGTGTGTGTTTTACCTGAACCAACAGATGATGATGGTGCTGGTGAGCAGAGTGATGAGGGACAGGCTGTGGCCCAGAGTGGACAGGATCCTCACCATCTGGTAAAAGACCAGCTGGACACACAAACACAGAAAATAAAAAATAAAAAAACTTTATATTTAGTTAAATGTACAAGTGAAAAAAATAAGGAAAAAAAGAACAGATGACCATTAAACTCAAACACAGCTCAAACAAGTGTTGACATGACATAAACATCATCTATCCAGGCGCTCAAGGCAAGGAAAAAAATGAAAAAGCATTTATCATTTTAAAACTAAAACCAATTTGTTTGACCACTGTGGGTCTTCATCAGGGGTTAAAACAAACAAGAATAAATAAAAATGAATGAAATATAAACACACACTTTAAAATTAGCTAGAATTCACAGTTATAATAAAATGTATTCTAAAAGAAATTATACGGGTTAGTAGTATTCAGATCAGTGAAAGTAGTGCGGCCATATATAGAGGTTTACTCCTACTCCGCAGCAGCCGCAGGTTCAACTCCAACCTGTGGCTCTTTGCTGCATGTCATCTCTCTCGCTCCTTTTTCATGTCTTCCAAGAGTAAAACTACTCGTTATGCTGATTATAATTGTTTTCATGACTTTAATGTTGCAGCTGGTAAAGGTGGGGATAATTCTAACTGCTAAATTCACTGCTTTGAAGCTCCATTAAAAATATTACATCATCATAGACTGGGTAAACCCCGCCCACTCTGCCGCCGATTTGATTTCTCCCTGCAGCTCGGTCTGGGAACCTGCACCTTTAATTCTCCTGCTTCCGTTCACAATTTTGCAGGAACCAATCACAAACTGGCTTATCTACCTGATGATGATGATGATAGAAAAGCAACCAAGCAGCTTCTTGTTTACATTCAACATAGCGGCCAGAGCAGCATGTCTGATTGGTTGAAGGATTATCCAGTTGCGTACAGAGTCATTTGAACTATGCCCGTTGGTCCCGCCTATTGTGCAATACAGAAAATACAGAGCAGACTCCCCTACCAACGCTCAATCTCAAATCTATTGAGCGTGGCTTGGTCTGGTGATAGCCAGACTAACATCATCATTCATTAGACAATTTATATTTTATATTAATGATCCGAATCTGCAAAGTAACTGAAGCTGTCAGATTAATGTAATGGAGTACAATATTTGCCTCTAAATCATAGTGGAGTAGTATAAAGTAGCAAAAAAATGGAAATATTTGAGTTCAAGTGCCTTAATTTTGTACGTCAGTACAGGTTTTCAGTGTTTTCTTTAACCCTTATGTTGTCTTCCCGTCAAAAATAAACATTTTGGTCACTTTTTATCAACATTATCGCTTTTTCTGACATTTTTGTCACTTTTTCAATGTTGTGGGTGCTATTTATGACGTTGATATTTACAACATTGAAAATTTCAGTTGTTATTCCAACGGCTTATTTTTTGTGCCCACATTTTTTTTTAAACTGAAAAAGGGTCAAATTTGACCCAAGGACAACATGAGGGTTAAGTAGAGGCAGATAATTACAGCCACTAGAGGGCGCTGCTCTCTATCTATTTACACGTTCATCTACAAGTTAAATAAAGAAACAGCTGCATGAATAATTGTTTATGCCTACACAAAGTAAGCAAAGCGGTTGCCTGGTGACTGAAAACATCCCCAAGTTGTGTGGTCGTTTATAGAGCTAACGAGGACTCCTCACACATCAACTCGTTGCTGATTAAATACTGATTTGTTTGGGTGAGTTCAGGTTTATTCCCTTTTCAAAATAAAATCTGCCAAAAGGCCGTTTTCCCCACACTACCCAACAGCGTTGAGACTGATATTGAAGCATAACTGTGCATAAGACATTAACAGCACTCATTGAGCTTCTGTTGCCTCGTGTGTTATTTAACAGCGTGGAGAGGCTCTTTCACAATAAAAGCACATTCAGGATGAGACTGGTCCATTTCAAAACAGCACAAACACACTGTAAACTCTCTCTCTCAGGCCGACACACAGAGATGGATCTGCCCCTGTGTGTGTGTGTGTGTGTGTGTGTGTGTGTGTGTGTGTGTGTGTGTGTGTGTGTGTGTGTGTGTGCGTGCCTGGCGTTCATCGCTCTCTCGTCATCTATAAACAACATTCCCCCGTGTCTGACACACCATCTGGCACTAAACTGGACATCCACACACTTTCTAAGTACATACATGCTTTAGACATGCATGCACACTTCAACACACACACACACACACACACATATTGTAAGCCCCTTTCACATACTGTTAAACACACATTTAAAAACAAACTGTACAGGTTTGCATACCAACACATAAAGCACGCGAGCATGCACGCTTTACAAATTCCCTTTTCATACATGCTAAGATGCACAAAGAATCTCGCTTGTACTTCTATACTTGTGAGGACCCACGTAGACATAATACAACCCCTGCAGGTGGTCCTCACAAAGACAGATGTCTACGAGATACACAATAGTGCAAAGTGCTGTACATCCACACGCATCATGCAGCTGCTGAACTTCAGCATCATATTCAGACACAGATTTCTGTTTCTGGAGATTCTCCACTCCATTCTTTCTTTCCAGATTTCTTTTTACATCCTTCACTCTGTCCAATTTTTCTCTCTTTTCTTTGCTTTGTTTAGCAAGTATGCAAGTATTTCTTATTTCCTTATTTTGTTCCCATTTCATCTTTCACCTTTCGTATTTTTCATCACTCTCCTTTTCATCCTATCAATCTGTTTTTGACTTTTTCCTGCATCAGTCTTTTATTTCCTCCCTTCCGACAAAGTTTTTGGGGAATTTGGAGATTTTCAATATTTATGTGTAACACTCTAAAACTAAACAGTCTTCCTTCTTTCGTCTGTCTTTTCATTATTCTATCCTTGTTTTTCTTCACTCTTTGCATGCTTTAGTCTTTCCTTTCTTCTGACAAGTTTTATTTTTTTTTAATCCTTCAATTTCCAGATTTCAGGATTAATGTTCATGAATATAAACACTCTAGAAGTAACTAGTCTTCCTTCTTTTCATTCTATTTTCCCTCCTGTTTTTTTCTTCTCTTCATCCTTCCTCCTTTTCATTCTTCTTTGCTTTTCCTCACTTTTTACTTTTCTTCTTTGATCTCCAGATTTGGGGATTTTTCATCATTGACGTCTTTATGCATATTAAAGAGATAGTTTGGATTTATTCACAGTGATGTTGTATGAAGTTAAAGGATTAGTTTAGATCCACCAAAGTCACACAATAATGCAAACAAACTAACCGATGGAGGCAGCAGTAGAGCAGCAACTCCCTACTCCTGCGAGGTGAAATGAATGAATGTTTTTGTCAAAGGAGTCTGGTATTACAGCTATGCTAGCCTTCACACTTCATCCAGCTTCACCTTTGGAGATGAGGTCCGTTTGTTTCAAATTTATCAAATGCAAAATGTGATCTAAAGATTTGGTGAGTCCTAAAAACTCTCTTGTTGATGTTTGCCATGTTTCACCTGGGAGTTTATCATGTGACAGCCGAAACGCGACAGGCAGAGCAGTATTCTCCTGTATGTCCCTTACCAGCTTTTTAGGATAGAGCATGAATATGGAGCGTCTACCCCAGTTCATGCATATGCAAATGTTAAATTTCAAGCCAATAGGAATACTTGGAATTGATGGTGGTGGACGGGGCAACAACGATTTTGATAACGAACAACTAAAAACGTTACACGCTGGACCTTTAAACAGTCATCACTACATGCACAGCATTCAAAAATAGAGTTTGAAGTTGTTAATGATTATGAGTTTAGGACTCTTTAAGGCTAATCTGCTGCATCAGGAGTGTGTTGACAACCCTGTCCCATTTAATTAAAAAAATAACCAAAACAGTCCTAACTTTTAAATAAGAGTTCAGTGCCTTTAATTAAAAATGTAAATGCAGTACTTTATCGGAGTATTTTCCATTGCAGCATTACTACTTTTACGTTGGTAAAGGGTTTCAGCGCTTCTTCCACCGCTATCTGTCCCCTCTCAACACACATGGACAAATATGCGAGGATACACAGACAGACACAGCCTGGCATCAGCGTCTCATTCCTGAGTTTGATTCTCAGGCCTTCTGGCTGGGAGCTGATGACCTGCTGGCTCTGGTCTACTGCAGCCACATTGCCTTCTATGTCCAAACACATCTCCATCCATAAATTTCTGGCTCGCTTGCCCTTTTAGTCTTCCTCACTGACACCAGAGAATTAAAGCGATGTTGAACTTCAGGCTGAACGGCTTCCTGGCCACGAAAGAATCTAAATCTGGACTGTCTTTATCTTATCTGCTCCTGTGTAGGTTTTTAAATCAAGACCGAGACCAGAGGAACATGAAGACCATCAGAGCCAGGGATGAACATTCACACAATTATTTTCAGCCAAAAATTATTCCCAAATTTTGGTTAGAATACAAATAAATGCACAATTAATATATATCAGTTTCACTGACAGAAAACCTTAATGCTGCATACCTAACATCATACCCTGAATATAATTACCATTTATGGGCGTGGCCCAGTTTTGGGTAGATTTAAAATTTTTGGGATTTAAATTGTTAAAGTTGTGCCATATTTTGCTTCCTATACATTTCTATGAAGAACTGGGTGAGACGTAGTTGCTTCTGGTTCATTGATATCATACGCAGAGCAACAAAAACAAGTCAAATTTCTTGTATGTGTTCACAAATTTGGCCAATAGAGAAGTAAGGAAACAAAGGAGAGAGATTGCACTGCCACGGCCCGAGAGTGAGTGAGTTGTGAGTGAGTTGTAAATATTTCAGCCTTTGGTGCAACAACTCTGTGCTGGATTTACACCGATGTTGGGCCAAGTCAGTTTGGCTACCTGAAAAAGTTTTCTTTATCAATATTTTTATAAACAGCACTGCTCCAGGGGGCTTTTTCAGGGTGTCACAGATGTTTGACAGAGGTTTTGTTATGGTAACAGATGTGCTGTGTATGGAGTGTTCTTGTCTGTGTGTTGACCACCGAGCACATCATTTCCCGTCTCCGCTCAAACTGGGAGTTTTTTTTTCCTCATGTTGCCACTTAACTGTTGCACAATGAATTATTTCCACACCTTGTCTGTGTTCTTTACGTCAGAAGCTGATTACAGTGTTATCAGTCTCTGACCTCGACAAGCTGCTATTCATTAAAGCAGAAAAGCCTGTGCTTCTCATCGAGGAAATCATAACAAATGATGTTTGGTTGTAGCTTTGATTCGGTTCACATGTAATGAAGTTAAGGCTTTCTCGCTCACTGGGCACCTTTTGAGTCTATTTGTGTTAAAGCTTCAAGTCTGAATTAAAGGGTTTCCACGTGTCCACATGTGCTTGTTGATTTGAAGATCTGTTTTGTGTCGCAGTGAGAGCGATCAGAGAGAGGACAATCAGCTGGATCTACTGTGTGTGAAGTGCGAGTATCTGTGTGAGCGCCAGCGGTGACGTCTGGTCTCATCTGAATGTTTCCCAGACGGAAAACCTCCGCCTCTTACACAGGAAACAAAAAGAAGCTTCACTGAGAGAGTCAAACAGCAGGAGTCCCACACCTGAGGGCTCTGGAGAGGATCACAGTCCAGCTGTGTGTGTGTGTGTGTGTGTGTGTGTGTGTGTGTGTGTGTGTGTGTGTGCTGTGAACATTCATCTTCATGATCTGCTGTCTTCTGTCATGCTGTTCAGTATATGCAGGAACAATTCCATGATATTTTTAAGGAGGATGGCACGGGGGGCAAATAATCAGTAAGGGGGGATTCGATCAGAATACAGCATAGACAATCTGCTTAGAAGTATAGGAAATGTTGGATAGCATAGAACAAAGTAATTTAATTTTGCTAAATAAAACACATCACATTATTGATTTCAATACACATTTTCTATGGGCTTTTTAGGTGAAAAATTTGAATAGTCATCATGGAAACATGTGACAAGGGCTGGGACGATTCTTTTTTCACAGAACAATATAAAAATAAAGTGCAATACCACTTGCCTCAAACTCCAACAATGAAAGCCTTGCAGTACACCGTTTTCAGATAATAGCAAACAAAAAGGAAATAAAATGCAACACACAATATATTTCCTACAGCAACAAGTGCTCTACAGCGAGTTCAGTATGTTTCTACTTCAAACTGGCCTCAAAACTTCAACAAAGTACACAATTGCCATACAATGTGTGTTTAAAGTCTATATTCATTTACCAAATGGAAAGGCAGCGATTGGCAGAACAGACAGCAAAGCGACAAAACTCTGATCCAATAGGAATCAAATTTGTCAGACTGACAGCACAAGCCCAACGGATTGGGGGGGCAAATCATATTTCAGAGGGGTAGGGAGGGGTAGGTGCCACCCCAGGCCCCCCCTCTAGACCCGCCCCTGTGCATATGATTTATTAGTTTCTGTTCTTTATTTGTTTACTAGCTCCTACTAACTCACCTCCTCGCTGCTCTGTTTTAGACTTTGCAATTAAACAAAAATAATTAAAAACAATTAGTCCAGTATTAAGCAAGGCCGCTGCAGTCAGCAGCAGCAAAACAAGCTGCAATGTAACGCTAACGGGGCAATTGCGCAACTTCATATCAAGTCCACTAAGAGTGTTGTTTTTACCAGTCACAGGCTCCGATTATTATTCTAAACTTCTGACAACATAATGGAAAGAATCCCTATAGAAATAGACCTCTTTGTTTGTTTAATAAGAAACAGCCCCAAAATCGCCATACAAAAAATGATGCACATTTTGAAAGCAGAAGCATGACATTTCACAACTTTTGTTTGTAAAAAAATTTTTCTCCTCTCCTTACAAGCCAGCAGACAAAGACAACCCTTTCAGGAAACCTGTCCCAGAATACAGGCGAGATGTGGAAGAGTCTTGGAGTTCAGTGAGAGGTCAGAGGTTAAAAGGTTAAAAGTCATCTGAAGCATGAGAAAAGCTGTATAGAAACGGCAAAATTCAACGCAAAAAAGTCACAAAAACAAAAGATCTACTTCTCCTTGGTCTAAATTGTAATATAGCGGGGTGTCAATTAAAGTAATGAGAGTCTGAAGCATGATGGCCTTTCATCCAGACTGCACGGTAGAGAATGAGAGAACAAGGTGTGGCTTTATTCAGCGTGGAGAGTGGATCCGGATATTCTCTTAAACCTGGATGTTACCTGCTTGTTTGAAGCTCAGTAGAAACCAAAGGATCCTGGAATGCAGCTGTGACTAAAAGCAATAACTGGGACAGTCGGAGGATAAGCTCCGCGGCATCACACAGGACGCCTTCAAACGGCTTCAAACACACTGACACAGCAGACAGATAAAGGGGAAATATATTCTAATTTACCTTCAGACCACAGCGGATTAGAGAGCCGCGAGCACCAAGACCGGGACCTGAACCCCCCTGGAAGAGCGGAGGGTTTCAACCAGTGTCTCGCCACAACTATTTACTGTGTGCTGAGTCTCAGCTGTTCTCCAGTGTTGGAAGTATTCAACTTTTTATACTTAGGTAAAAGTAATAAACCACACTGTACAAACACTCATGTTCGAGTAACAGTCCTGCATGGAAAATGCTCCTTCAGTAAAACTCTAAGCAGTCCCTCCAGGATTTAGCGATCGCGCCAATTCACACGAATTCAACCAATCACAGCAAATTTGGTGCGATTCGCAATTTTGACCAATCACCGCAACTGCTGCTGCTGCTCGCGTTTTAACAAAAACATCTAGACGTGCACACATCACTCCCGTTCTCTACACCCTGCATTGGCTCCCTGTGCGTTTTAGAACTGATTTTATGGTTTGTTTTTAAGGCTTTAAATGGTCTGGCCCTAGAGTATTTGGCTGAAATTTTAACTTTCGTTGTCATTGCGTTCTTCAAATCAGCGAGTTTTAAAAGTCCCAAAGTCCAGTTATAAACGATGGGGGGGGGGGGGAAGGCTTCTGCAGTTGGTTCCCCCGAGACTCTGGAACAAGTTATCCCCTGATTTTCACATTGATGTAGCTCAGATATGGGTTTATGATCTTGGTTTCTGATGTTAAGGACTTTGGATATCTGCTGGTTGCAGTAAATACATTTTGATTGATTGATTGATTGATTGAGTGAGAACGGGTTGACGTCACACGTACATAGCCATGTTCCTTTCCTTGTTTAATGAGACGCGTGTGACTCGAACATCTTACATTTACCAACAGAACGTACAGCGAAAAACATCAAAACATGTCAGACCGTCCTGCCAACCTGTAAACATTTTAACATCAATGTACGCTGTAATGATTTGAACAACAGAAGAAACCAGAAAATGAACATTAAATATGTCAAGAAATACTAAATTTAACTTTGTCCAAAAGTCACCTCTGCACTAACTGTCTAAAAAAGGAGGATCTGCACAAAATCTAAATTCTAATTCTTAAAATTTCCAAGCATTATGGCTGCAAACTTAATTACATTCATTTCTATTGTGTTGGGCTAAAGCAGGTGTTCTGAAATGGTTTCCTGGTCTGGCACCACTTGAGATCAAATTAGGGGTCTGTGGCCCATTAACTAAATTGACCCCTGGGATAGAGGCAGAAATCTCAGAGGATATTTTAAAACAATAAGTGAGAAGAACAGGTGTTTTTTCTTCGTCATTTCGGTGAACTGCCTCCATAAAGATGCAAGAAGCTGGTGCTAAGTGCAGAAACACACACTATTGTAGTCAAGACCACCTAAACCAAGACCAAGTCAACACCAAGACCAGAGTATATCGAGGCCGAGACAAGACCAAGACCAAGGCAGGGCGAGACCGAGTCAAGACCAAGACCAAGGCAGGGCGAGACCGAGTCAAGACCAAGGCCAGAGTATATCGAGACCGAGTCAAGACCAAGACCAAGGCAGGGCGAGACCGAGTCAAGACCAAGGCCAGAGTATATCGAGACCGAGACAAGACCAAGACCAAGGCAGGGCGAGACCGAGTCAAGACCAAGGCCAGAGTATATTGAGACCGAGACAAGACCAAGACCAAGGCAGGGCGAGACCGAGTCAAGACCAAGGCAGGGCGAGACCGAGTCAAGACCAAGGCAGGGCGAGACCGAGTCAAGACCAAGACCAAGGCAGGGCGAGACCGAGTCAAGACCAAGGCCAGAGTATATCGAGACCGAGACAAGACCAAGACCAAGGCAGGGCGAGACCGAGTCAAGACCAAGGCCAGAGTATATTGAGACCGAGACAAGACCAAGACCAAGGCAGGGCGAGACCGAGTCAAGACCAAGGCAGGGCGAGACCGAGTCAAGACCAAGGCAGGGCGAGACCGAGTCAAGACCAAGACCAAGGCAGGGCGAGACCGAGTCAAGACCAAGGCCAGAGTATATCGAGACCGAGTCAAGACCAAGACCAAGGCAGGGCGAGACCGAGTCAAGACCAAGGCCAGAGTATATCGAGACCGAGACAAGACCAAGACCAAGGCAGGGCGAGACCGAGTCAAGACCAAGGCCAGAGTATATCGAGACCGAGACAAGACCAAGACCAAGGCAGGGCGAGACCGAGTCAAGACCAAGGCCAGAGTATATCGAGACCGAGACAAGACCAAGACCAAGGCAGGGCGAGACCGAGTCAAGACCAAGACCAGAGTATATTGAGACCAAGTCAAGACCAAGACCAGAGCCAGATGGCCAGAGCTTCTTCTCCTGTTTGCTGCATTCACTTTCTTGTGACAAATTTTCATTTAGAAATAAGTCAAGTTATTGGTTGCCTTTTAAGCAGGAAGTTTATTGTCCAATTATAGTAGTGGAGAGGCAATTTAGAAATATCCCTGCATTTGGGGCATGACGGTCTTGAAATAAAATCCAGAATCCTCTTTATCCGAGAAGGAGACAAGACGGAGTAAAAATACATTGATTTTGAGACTAGACAGAGACCTTCAAAAGGTGGTCTTGAGTACTACAACACAAACACACAAACACAATGATGTGAAGGGAAAGGCTGATTTCACGGTGGTCTGAAGAGAGAAAGAGGAGCTGAGCCGAGAGATCAGCTGGAGTTCAGGGGTCTGTCAGCCAGAAACTCTCCATCCTCTCAACCCTGACCTTTCTCTCCATTTATCTCTGTCAGAGCGCCTTCTCTCCATCAGATAAACACAGAGACGCAGAGACGCAGAAACACGCTGGAAGCCGATATGAAATCAGCTCTTTTTAATTTCACCACAGCATCTGAAAGTGGTCAGACTTTAAACTGATCAGAGACAAGAACAAGCTTACACTCCATATTTGGTGGATTAATGGGCCGTGTTTAGTCTGCAAAACAACGGTCAAAAGTGAGTCTGTTTGAATTCTGTAAGTATTAGTGAGCAGTTTTATCACAATTTGTCATACTGAAGCTGCAATTTCCCCTTTTAAAACCAACCATTAAAACAACCCACGGGGGCGGCTGTGGTTCAGTAGAGCAGTTGCCTGCCAAATGAAAGGTTGGTGGTTTAATCCCTGGATTGATCCCTGCCAAGTCAAAGTGTCCTTGGGCAAGACACTGAACCCAGAGTTGCCCCCGCAGTGTAAATGTGTGTGTGTGTTTATCTCATGAGCACCTTGTACGGCAGCCTCAGCCACAGTGTATGAATGTGTGTGAACGGTTCCTGTACTATGTTAAACTGCTTTGAGTAGTCATTAAGTCATTAGGAAAAGCGCTATATAAGAGCAGACCATAGGGTTTCCAACTTAAGTGATGAGGGACAAAATCCAGAGAAGTTACCTAAATCTGTTAACTTCAGATAAGTGCTTTGCCGTGGGTGGAACAGAAGCTTTGGTTGACTTTGGAAATAATGGAAACAAAAGAAAATCTTTATAGTATCAAGTTTGGAAAGCAGAACCTCTTTCAATTTAGACAAAGTTAAACAATTTGAACATATCCTTCAAGCAGACCTTCCTCGCGGTACTCACCCAGAAAACGGGCGTATAGGTCGATTGTGCCCGTCGCTTTCGACGATCCACATGGATGCCAAGTGGATGCATGCTTGCCAACCCTCCCAATTTCCCCGGGAGACTCACGTTTTCCTATTTCACCCGATTTATGACGCATTTTCACCTTTTCCCAACTTGTTTCCTGCCCTGTACATGCCCTCCTCCGCGCTGGTGCTTCCCCCTCCCTCCCTCTTTCATGAGTAGGGTGTGGCTGCTGGTCGACACCTCATGAGTCGGGCGTGGCATGGCTTTAATGGGGTGTCTCGGGAGTTTTGGGGGACCTAAAGCCCTCAAGACAATGGCCACTTCAACCTTTTACGGACACAAGTCTGTGACGAAGTTACATCCTAATTTTAATAGTTTAACAGGCCTCATTTAAAGCCAGTTCCTGATGTTTTCTTAAACCTAACCAATTATTTGTATTGCCTTCACCTAACTAGCTGTTTTACAACGTAAACTATGAATTTAAAACTTAAATAGAACGGTCATATGTTTTTTGTGACTCATTGGCGTTGTTTATGTATGAGGACGTGTTGCTTTAGGTATCTGCTGGTGTGTTGAGGTCTGGTTTGGAGACGTGGAACTTTTTACGTTGTAAGCAAAAACCACACAATGCATTTCCTGCAGAAACTGCAGTGTGAACGCTGACAGCTGAAAAACGAGTTGCTGGAAATGTCAAACAAATTGCTTAAAAAAGTAGTTAAAAAGCTTTAGTTTATTATAAAAAAGTAATGCATTTAGTTTATTAGCGCAAAATGATTAAAAACTAGGGTATATTACAACAAAGAGCAGAGAAGATTGTGCAGAAGATAAGAAAGTTAATAAAACTAGTCTGTGGTTGGAACTGTCTGGGGTGGTTTTACTTTTCTGGAACAAATGATTCAAAGTGGGTCAAACTGAGATATGATCCTATAACGTATCGACACAACAGGAGCACTTTCTGCTCTGCTGCGTGGGACTTCACACGTACACTCGCTCTGATTGAAAACACAAAAGGAAACCATTGTGGTAACTGCTTAGAAATACGAGTACTTTCCTGGTTTCTTAGTTAAAACTAAGATAAATAACTTGGTACTTAGTATGTGTGGTGTACGGTCTTAGATTGTCATTCCTTCCTTTAATCAATCCCAGTTCTTTTAAGGAAAAACCTTGCAGGAGATTATGACTAGTAACTGCAGGACCTGTAAAATGAAGCAGTGGTTCCCCTTTTATGTTTTCAGCTTGCGACCTTGCTTGTGCCTGTCCAGCGATGTCTCCTTGAAACGTCTCAGATTGTTTCATTTGAATAATTGTTGAACCTATCACATATTTCACAGAAGAAGCAATGATACCGTCACAACGCACTCTCATGAACGGGTTTGTGCAATATCGTTCGAGAACTTACGCACAACAGTTTGTATGAAATGTTACAAAACAAGGGCGACCGTCGACCAGTAAATGACCTTTAACGACTAGTTTAACTTAGGAAAAAGATTGTGGTTTGGGTTAGAACACCGGCCCCCTTCAGTGGACCCGGGACATCAACACGTTTTCTTATTTTCCCCCTTAACTTTGTCCTTCGTGAACTCTGTTCCCGTGCTTGAAAGCGTTAGATGCTAGATCACACCCATTACGAGAGTCAATGTCAACAGCATACTGCTCAGGCATCAGCCCTCGGGTTTCCCATCCGTCCCTTCAGCCAAAGACTGACTGACTGTATGTACAGCTGCACTTTCTACAGTTCATATAGGACAGCTTTCCTACAACTTTCTCAGCTAGTATCACACAATCAGACATGAAACAGTAAGTATCAGTCTGCAGCAGCTTCACAGTGGAGATAAAACTGAACATCATCGCTGGCTAACGGTAGCTCACACACAACTTCACACAGAAAGTATTCTATATTGCGGACGCCAAGTGGATGCATACTTGCCAACCCTCCCAATTTCCCCGGGAGACTCACGTTTTCCTATTTCACCCGATTCATGACGCATTTTCACCTTTTTTCCGTTTCCCAACTTGTTTCCTGCTCTGTACAGCGTGTACATGCCCTCCTCCGCGCTTCCCCCTCCCCCTCCCTCTTTCTCTGGTGTGGGGTCCGCATGAGTAGGGTGTGGCTGCTGGTCGACACCTCATGAGTCGGGTGTGGCATTGCTTTAGTGGGGTGTCTCGGGAATTTTGGGGGACCTAAAGGGTGTGGCTGGTCTTCACACAGAAAGTATTCTATATGGCAGATGTTTCATTTCAGAGATTGTTCAGGTGCCGCCGGACATCACGCCGGCGTTTCAGCCGGATGTCCGTTACTTTCTTTCTTTCTTTGTGTTGTACTTTTAGACTCCCGTGGATTTCTGAGGTCTATGGTTACCTGGTCCGCAGATCTCTGCAGGGTAGAGCCAGACAGCTAGCTAGACTATCTGTCCAATCTGAGGACTATGGTTACCTGGTCCTCAGATCTCTGCAGGGTAAATCCAGACAGCTAGCTAGACTATCTGTCCAATCTGAGGACT
This sequence comes from Etheostoma nigrum, assembly GCA_029931835.1. Taxonomy (NCBI): domain Eukaryota; kingdom Metazoa; phylum Chordata; class Actinopteri; order Perciformes; family Percidae; genus Etheostoma; species Etheostoma nigrum. Next base: position 3,065,583 of record CM057258.1, read on the forward strand.
ATGGTTACCTGGTCCTCAGGTCTCTGCAGGGTAAATCCAGACAGCTAGCTAGACTATCTGTCCAATCTGAGGACTATGGTTACCTGGTCCTCAGATCTCTGCAGGGTAAATCCAGACAGCTAGCTAGACTATCTGTCCAATCTGAGGACTATGGTTACCTGGTCCTCAGATCTCTGCAGGGTAAATCCAGACAGCTAGCTAGACTATCTGTCCAATCTGAGGACTATGGTTACCTGGTCCTCAGATCTCTGCAGGGTAAATCCAGACAGCTAGCTAGACTATCTGTCCAATCTGAGTTTTCTGTTGCACGCCTAAAACTACCTTTGAATGTACACATGATCCACAAAAACAAGATCCTTCCCGAGGCTATTTTGCAAAAAGCACCATTACTCCGACCTGCGCTTAGCGCCGCCCATGACAAATGTGATTGGTTTAAAGAAATGCCAAAAGACCAGAGCACATACGGCTCCCATCCCGGGATGCTGTGTGGACTAACTAGACCCTCCTACGCAGCGATGTGGAGGAGGGTCTGGCAACGCGAGATTACACAGAAAGCGAACGGACAGTGAACTCACCTTGCTGGGTTCATCCGTGCTGTTGGACCAGCAGGCGATGGTGACGACGGGGTAGACGGCGGACCAACCTTTCTCTGTGCAGTTCCTACTGAGGTTACCTGAGACACACACGTTCAGAACCAGTTAGTCGATTCATAGTCGAGTCAGGTCGATTTGATATTGCATTTTTAGACTTGTTTTACTTAGATTTGACTACTTCAATGCCAACAAAACATTATAGGATTCTGTTCCGAATAGTATTCCTGGCAGCTTGGAAACATTTGTGTTCGGAAATAATATTTACATAAAGTGTAATTTAACAGGTAACTGAAAACATAACATATTAACAATTGAAATAATGTGTTATTTCAGAGACATGTGGTATCTAGAGGGGACAGGGAGAGGTATAATCCTGACTACAGTCTAAAATTTAATCTCGTGAATGCAGCATTAGAAAAAAATGCTCTTTATTTCAGTCCACATCTGTCCGTTTCTAAAAATATTTGAGTTACTAAACATTTATTAACTTTAAAAACTAAAATGACAGGATCCAGACAGCTGTCTGAACTGGGCTTTAAAAACAACAACTTCTCAGTGTCCTCATGTTAACTGTATTTCTCTGCAGGTCTTATTAAATCTCAGAGTAAATAAAAGTACCACAGCGGACTGGAAAAGGTCAGCCATAATAAAAGGTCCTAAAAGATTGTGTTTCTAAGCTGTCTTACTGTAAATACACTTGATTTGTGCTCCACGGCAGCCTGGCTGTTAATGAGGCTGCTGGCCCGTTGACAGTTTGCTCACATTAACCGATCTGAGCTCAGAGGACGGGTACGGTGGCCAGGAGGGTCCAACACCTTCCTGTGTACATTCGACTCCCTTGTGAGAGAGGGAAACGGCGCTAAAGTGTCAGCAAGATTAATAAAAGTGGTTTACATAGAAAAAAAACTGGCCTTTAAACATTTAAGTACATTTATACATAATTCAGTTAATTTTAAAGTTTAAATTCAACCAATGAATCTGAAATAACACTATAAATATTATAAGTCTTTGAACTTTTTGCGTTTCTGAAAGCATTTTAAAGCAAGTCTGTCGCAATCTGCACATGACATCTTCTATCTGTTGCACACAGGAAACTATTCTTGCTAAAGAACACTTAACTTCCTGAAGTCTCTGCAGGTTGCAACAGCTCAGAGACCACACACAGTCCAGCAATAAGCCCTCCATAAAACTGAATTTTCATTGTTGTAGTTTTTATGCTAATTAAACAAACGAGAGTTTAATGGGTTAGTTTTTGAGCTTTGGAGGGGATTTCTGCGTATTTTTTGTAGTGGTGGAAAAGGTATTTAGATACTTTACTTGGGGTTTACACTCCTACAAAAACAGCTTATTTCCACCATTAACAGTTTCTGTTGTTTTCATATTTTCAGGCAGTTGTCTCACGTCTCTCAAGCTGTACATCTGAATCTGTTCGCACAGCGATGTACAGTAGACAGAAATCTAAAAAGTAGACAGAATCTATTTAACAGTCACGTTCTCAGTCAGTGACGTCTGATGTGGAGCGGCCGCTGCTCTGTGGCGATTACACGCGCCATCCTTTAACCGGGCCGATCTAATGCCCTCCATGTCTGCAGGGGGGAAACCGGGCTGCTGACACATGCTGCTGAGGGCAAATCACAGAGAAAATGTGGGCCAGACCAGATGTTGTCAGCTGCACGGCGAATAATTAGCCTCATTTAGTGAAAGAGCTCGAGCAGCACCGGATGGAGGGAGAAAAGGAAAACACAGAGATGGAGAGAGGGAAAGGGTGCTGGTGTAGCAGAGAGTGAGAGATCAAACAGAGATGGAGAGAGAGGGAGAGAGAGGGAGAGGATGCTGATGTAGCAGAGAGTGAGAGATCAAACAGAGATGGAGAGAGAGGGAGAGACAGGGAGAGGGTGCAGGTGTAGCAGAGAGTGAGAGATCAAACAGAGATGGAGAGAGAGGGAGAGACAGGGAGAGGGTGCAGGTGTAGCAGAGAGTGAGAGATCAAAGAGAGATGAGAGAGAGGGAGAGACAGGGAGAGGGTGCAGGTGTAGCAGAGAGTGAGAGATCAAACAGAGATGGAGAGAGAGGGAGAGGATGCTGATGTAGCAGAGAGTGAGAGATCAAACAGAGATGGAGAGAGAGGGAGAGGGTGTGGAAGAGAGTGAGAGATCAAACAGAGATGGAGAGAGAGAGGGAGAGGGTGCTGGTGTAGCAGAGAGTGAGAGATCAAACAGAGATGGAGAGAGAGGGAGAGGGTGCTGGTGTAGCAGAGAGTGAGAGATCAAACAGAGATGGAGAGAGAGGGAGAGGGTGTGGAAGAGAGTGAGAGATCAAACAGAGATGGAGAGAGAGGGAGAGGGTGCTGGTGTAGCAGAGAGTGAGAGATCAAACAGAGATGGAGAGAGAGGGAGAGGGTGCTGGTGTAGCAGAGAGTGAGAGATCAAACAGAGATGGAGAGAGAGGGAGAGGGTGCTGATGTAGCAGAGAGTGAGAGATCAAAGAGAGATGGAGAGAGAGGGAGAGGGTGCTGGTGTAGCAGAGAGTGAGAGATCAAACAAAGAGAAAGATTTTACTATCTGAGGCAAGTTTCTGTTTGTCTGAAAATATTGACAAAATTATAAAAGTAATACATCAATAGATTTCCGTCAAATGAGTTCAGACACAAACACTTGAGGAGTTATTGTTCTCCAGAGTCAGCTCATGTCATCGTCTACGCCCAGAGAAAAAGGAGGAGTTTTGTATGTAGACACTTTCCTAATAAAACTTGCCAAAGACACTTCTCAGCTGAGACAATTGTCCAATTTGTTGGGACAAAAGTGTCATAAATCTTTTCTTAAAGGGTAACTACCATTTTTTTCAACCGGTCTGACATTGGTCCTTATTTAACGAGATCGCTGCAGTCGGCAGCAGAGAAACAAGCTACAATGGAAGTTGACAGGATAACTGTCCATCTTGTATTTACCTTCACAAAAGTGCTTGTTTTGCCGCTGACAGACTCAGATTAATACTCTAAGTGTCTGATAACATTATGTGTCACTGCGTCATAAATGCGTCATTTCGTTCATAAAACGCTCCTGGTTTTTTTGCAAAGCCAATCTACCGCTTCCCTGGGTGCATATTCCACAAATGTTGCACAGATGTCCAGATGTAAACGTCAGCATCGGATGTGACGGTGATGTCAGACTCACCGTTTTTTCCAAACAGGTGCAGGAGGGGGAGGGGCAGGGGAGGGTCATCACATTGCCGACCGCCGTGCTCTGCCAACACGACAAATTGTCCCACTCACCATGACATCCTGGACGAAACACACACATAAGAAGATATAAATCACAACTGTTTGGCTGAGCTACTGGTTTCACTGATCCTCCGCCTGCAGCACCAGCACTCAGGATACATAAATCTAAATCCAGGCTCTGGAGCCTCGGAAGTTCAGACCAGATCAGAAGGGAACAGACACCCTCAATTTAACAGCTTACTCGCTTATTTTTATATAAGTTTATATAGTTTATATAAACTATTTTTTATATAAGATATCGTGATATGAGACTGGATATCGTAATATGTGTCACATGCCGTGTTGCATCTGCGTCCTCCACCCCTAGACTACTTTGGGTCGTAACATATGTTGTCTTTTCCTGGTTTTAAAGGCTGCATTACAATAAAGTGACGTCATTTTATGAACTTTCCAGACTGTTGTAACTGTTCTATTATTAGCCTTTACCCACGTAGTTATTATATTCACATTAGTGATGATTATTCATCAAAAATCTCATTGTGTAAATATTTTGTCAAAGCACCAATAGTCAACACTACAATATTGTTGCCGTATCAATATCAAGGTATTTGGTCAAAAATATTGTGATATTTGATTTTCTCCATATCACCCCAGCCCTAATTCAAAGATTTAAAGGGTAACAGTAACAGAAACTTGGACCCTGTTTTCCAATGTTTTTGTGTGCAAGTGACTGATGGAAACAACAATCTTTGAAATTGGTCCATTTAGGCGTGAATGCTGTAACCAGCAGCCACAGACTGAGCTGCAATGTATGGGGGCAAATGTTTAGTTTCTATTTGGTCCACTAAAAATGTCGTTTTTGCCTCTAAAAGGCTCAGATTATTATTTAAGGTGTCTGACAACATTATGGAAAGGATCCCTACAGATATAGGCTTTTATAAAACCTCTTTGAGACCTTTCTGTTTAACCAGAAACAGCTCTGAAGTCAATAGCGCTAAACCCACCAGACTCCATTTAAAAAAGCAGTACTTTTAGGGTGTAATGAGCAAACATATTTTCACATATAAAATCAGCAAACTATGTGTTTATTTCGACCAAAACTAGAGATGTGACGGTTGGAAAATTGGAAAGATGACCCAAAATGGCTTTTAATAGTTTTATTTTGTTTCTGCTGATTTTGAATGAACTGTATTTTACGATGCTAAAATGACTGTTTATTAACATGGAGTCTGGTGGGTTTAGCAAATGCAATTTAGCGGATGTTAATGTGTTCACAAAGAAAGAATCTTTAACAGAAAGGTCGACCTCCTTAGAAATCCTCCATAATGTTTAGTTAGAATTTTAATTAGAATATTAATCTGAGCCTGTCAGCGGCAAAACGAGCGCTTTTGTGAAGGTAAATAGAAGCTGAACAATTGCCTTATTAACTTAAATTGTAGCCTGTTTCTCCGACTGCAGCGATCTTGCTTAATACTGGTCCAATGTCAAAGATTGTTATTTTCATCAGTCACTTAGACACAAAAACATAGGAACATAGGTTTAGTTACCCTTTGATTGATTATTTTGATGTGAACTCTGCAGGTATGTCTGCCTACAAATAAACAGGTTGATGAGATACTGAAATCACTCGAGTAAATGTACTTAGTTACTTTCCACCTGTAACAATGATAAGTTATAATTTGTAAAGCTAAAGATTATTGAAATGTTTGACCAACACAGGAAATGAACAGATCTGACCTGACCTATAGGAGTATCTGATGGTGGTTTGTGCTCTAAGATACAATTTCTGTGAATTTAACACGAATACACACACACACGCACATAGACAGGCATGAGGAAGAACTTGCAGTCACAAGCTGCAAACCACACTGATAAAATGCTCTTTTATTATCACTGTGGTGAAACATTTAAACACACATGCCCTTTAAAAATAGAACAAAAGACTGTGCTTCCTCACGATTCCGAGCATTTCACCTAAGAGGTAGATAAATAAGTGAAAGAGAGCAAGTGTGTCAGACACACCCTCCTCTTCACATAAATGACCTCAGTACACACACACACACGCACTCACACACGTACACACACACACACACACACACACACACACACACACACACACACACACACACACACACACACACACACACACACACACACACACACACACACACACACACACACACACACACACACACACACACACACACACACACACACACACACACACACACACACACACACACACACTTCTTTGAGTTTATGTTTCTGCAAATGCCAAAACTGTTAGTCACCGCAAAGCTGTCCATCCTGCATTTGTTTCACTTTAGGGGATTTCCAAACTACTCCTGTCTGTGTGTGTGTGTGTGTGTGTGTGTGTGTGTGTGTGTGTGTGTGTGTGTGTGTGTGTGTGTGTGTGTGTGTGTGTGTGTGTGAGGGCTACCTGTGCTAGCAGGCATCTGTTGCTGCAGTTGCGTCTGACACTCTCTCCTGGCTCTCTGCATCTCCCATTGGAACTGGCAGCTAGGAACCTTTCCATTAACCTGTCAGGGCGAGAGGAAATAAATATTATGAATATTATCTCCAACGTGAACAAACCTCCTTCGTCAGTCAAAAGTTCACACTCTGGCTCTCCGTGTCTCAGGCTAAAAGCTGCTGCTTGATAAACGTGCTTCAGTTTTCTGGACTAAAGTTCACGTTTCTGTAATCTGTGCATTTTTCTCCGGGACGTGTTTAGATAAAGTGTTCACTCAAAAATAAAAAAACCCAGTTGTAATTAATTAAAATAACATGATTGATTCCTCACAACACTCTTTGGGGTGATCTTGATGGGTAATTTTAGGGCGTCTTATTCAATTTTATAGCATTGTAAAACAAATGGAAGTGTTTTTGAAATAGTATTGAGTAAAAGTTGACATATTCCAGTCTGTGATTATCATCAACATCCATTCCTTTAATTTTAGTCTCAATAATTTCTAATTTCTGCTTTTCTAACTCAAACATTAGGTATAATTTCCTTATTTATGGATCATAAATTAAAAAAAAATAACTGTAAAACTAAAGTTAATAAGTTAGTGTTACGTAGTGTTGAAAACGTCAAAAAAGTGACAAATATTGAAAAAAAGCGTCAAAAGTGTTGAAAAAAGGGACAAAAACGTAAGAAAAAGCATCAAAACATCGATATAAAGCGTCAACAAAAGTGTTGAATTTAAATTTTGACAGAAAGACAACGCAAGGGTTAAAGCACTCTAGACAATTCACCATGCACCCCAACGTCAAGACGCCCCCCCAGACACGGGACAGCCAACAGGAGCACTTTGGGTTCAGTATCTTGCAAAAGGACACTCAGCATGTGGATCGAAGGGGATCGAACCGCCGACCTTCCATTTGTAGAGGACAGCTCTAAGTCCTGAGCTACAGCCGCCCCAAATGTACTTCTTCTACTCCGTTATTGTAGTATTTGGAACCACAGTTTTATTCAACTTTGTCCTAAAATCTATAATCTATGATATGCACCAATAAAAATGTTTTAAATTCAATTGTTCAAACGTAACAGTGTCGAGACGACTGCCCCTGAGCCGTTATGTGCTCGACTCCAATGGGGAAAAAAGAGCGTGAAGAGAAAAACAGGAAGAAAGAAAGTTGCATGGACTCTTCAATGTTAATTAGCCTCATCTCGTTAGCACCTGTTGTACCTACCGGTCCAGTGTGTGTGTGTGTGTGTGTGTGTGTGTGTGTGTGTGTGTGTGTGTCCAGGGCCACGTTCAGCCTGGACAAAACGTCTCTGCTGATTGGGTATCCCCTGTGACACAGCCAATAAATGAGAGAAAACATATTATAAGTCGTTGAACACCGTTTTGAACGTGCCCCTGGTATCGCTGACGGTAGTGCTTAGCTTGGCCAGACCTTCCTCCACAGTCTGATATAGACTAAGCTGACGGTAACCATGGAGACACACTAAAATTGACTGTGAACAAAAAGGGCAGCATGGAAGCTCTTCACAAATGAAGAGAAACACACTTTACTTCAGTGAAATACTGACTTGCCATGTGTGTGCTGGGAGGTCTGTTTACACTGAGATACACTGCAGCTCTCAGCAGTATTTCAGACCTGTCCCCCCCCCCACACACACACACACACACACACACACACACACATCGATCAAACAGAGAGACATTCTTGGACTGATTTTGCTCGCTGTAGTTTTTATCAAACAGGAGGACAAGAAGTGCCTCAGTTGGGAACTATTTTTAGCAGCGGATTAATCTACATTTGGCGCTCTAGTGAGTATTTGTGGCAGCAGGACGCTGTGTGTGTGTGTGTGTGATTGAGTCAGAATAAACTACGTGTTTTATGGCACAGATGAAGAAGATGTATCAGGCTGTGATACACACACAAGACTTGGTACATCCTTTCAGGGATTGGTTTACACTAACAATACTTGTAGTTGTACACTACCGGTCCAAAGTTTGGGGTCACATAGAAATTCCCATTGCACTCCATTGTAGACAGAATGCCAGCTGAGATCAGTTGCATTGTTTTTTTAACCAGGGCAGTAATCAGATTACATTATGTGCTTACATAATAGTAAAATGGTTCTCCAATGTTTTTCTAGTGTTTTTATTTTTAAATGATAGATTAGTACACAGAATGCGCCTTTGGAACATTGGATGAATGGTTGCTGGTAATGGGCAATGTAGATATTGCATTAAAGATCAGCCCCCCCACCCAAATTAGCAGGTATTCTGTCTATAATGGAGTGGTATGGAAATGTATAAGTGACCCCAAACTTTTGACCGGTAGTGTATGTAAGATGTAGTTTTCCTCACAGATGTTGTATAGTATTTTTTATTTTTCCAAATTGATACAAAAATCAGCCTTCAAAGATCTGAAACTACCAAAGTCAACATCCTGCATAAAACAATTTTATTTCAAGTTACTTTATTTGGTATGTTGACTTAAAAAAAAAAAGGGTCTGCTGGTCATCTGTTACGTTCAAGTGCTGGTGGAAAGAGATGAAACCCACTTTAACTGTAAGATGCTGTCAGAGAATCAAACTGACAACAAATGACAAATAAAAATGAATGACAGAAAGGATGATGTGTATAAAGATGCTAGGAAATTCATTTAATAAAGTTTACACTGACATATAAATGAACAGGTGATACATTTGAATGTTGATTTACAGGTGAATGTGTCCGTTTATTTAATTTCCTCCCTCACTCTGCTGAACTTCAATAACTTTTAGAGGTATTTTTAAGAAATACAATAAATAATAATTAGATAATATAATATATAATATAATATCATGAATTAAAGGTTTGTAAGAGCTGTGGTCGCACTCCAAAGTTTATGGTTTGGATTTGAGGCCACTTATTGTTTCAGCCATGCTGGAATTGTGGAATAATGCTTGTAGAACTTTTTTAACTTTTTTCTTCCCCTTACATTTATTTATAATGTATGCATCTCAGTTGAATTACTTAATTGAAAGACAACCATGAAATATGTGGGGATTTTATTTGGTTAACGTGATCTTCATTTAAAATTTTTTTATTTGGAATCATGTCTTTCCATTTTCTGTTTCTCAAAACAAAAAACTATAAATAGAGATGGGAAAGGGCAGAGGATGAACCGCTTGACCTTATTTAATCCGAAAAATAACATAATCTCTGTCTTCTAATGAGCTCTAATACACACAGATCCATTAAGGGTAAAATGTTCTGGATTAGACTAAACAAATGTTTTTTTTCCCAGTTTGTAATCCTGGACCTCCTCTGACCTCGACTTCTTCACCGAGAACAATAAAAGCACCACTGTTGTCTCCGGTGTGCACATGCAATCGTCCAAAATAAAAAGTAGAAACTGAATTTGTCAGGGAAACCGATGGAGTGCTTTCTTCAGGTAAGGAGTGAGTCCTTACCCCGAGTGAAGGGGTTTCAGTACCTTGGGGTCTTGTTGGCGTGTGAGGGGACCATGGAGCAGGAGATTGGTCGGAGAATCGGAGCTGAGCCAGAAGGCAAAGCCCTCAAACTACCGGTCCGGTTTTGTTCCTACCCTCACCTATGGTCATGAAGGCTGGGTCACGACCAAAAGAACGAGATCCGGGGTACAAGCGGCCGACATGGGTTTCCTCAGGAGGGGGGGGGGGCTGGGTCTCCCTTAGAGATAGGGTGAGAAGCTCAGTCATCCGAGAGGAGCTCGGAGTAGAGCCGCTGCTCCTTCACGTCGAAAGGAGCCAGTTGAGGTAAACTCCCTCAACTGGAACACCTCCCTAGGGACCCCCTCAAGAGGGGGTCCCTAGGGAGGTGTTCCAAGCACGTCCAGCTGGGAGGAGGCCTCGGGGAAGACCCAGGACTAGGTGGAGGGACATTCAGCTGGAAGGAGGCCTTGGGGAAGACCCAGGACTAGGTGGAGGGACGTCCAGCTGGGAGGAGGCCTCGGGGAAGAGACAGGACTAGGTGGAAAGAAGTCCAGCTGGGAGGAGGCCTCGGGGAAGACCCAGGACTAGGTGGAGGGACGTCCAGCTGGGAGGAGGCCTCGGGGAAGACCAAGGACTAAGTGGAGAGATTCTATCTCCAACCTGGCCTGGGAACACCTTGGGACCCCCCAATCAGAGCTGGTTAATGTGGCTCGGGAAAGGGAAGTTTGGGGTCCCCTGCTGGAGCTGCTGCCCCCGCGGCCCGATACCGGATAAGCGGATGTGGATGAAGATGGATGGATGGATGATTTTGTCAGGATGAATAAATACCAGTCTAATAAGTCTGGTCCCATGATGCTTTGGGGGAGGGAAGGGAACAGGAATAATAATGTTGCCATGGAGTCAGTCAAGTTAGCTGAAGGCTACAACTTGAGCCCCGGGTTTTTTCTAAGACTATGTGTGTTAACATTTTGAAAATAATGGTCTCCATGAAAATAATGCAGAATTAGCGGTTAGCATCTCCGTTTGTAACGTACCAATGGATGCACAGACCGCTCTGACCGGATTACGCTGATGCTGAAGAAATCTTAAAAACGGGATGATTCTCAGGCAAGTTCTAGAGCTATAAAGAGCATCTTTTCTCCATGATTTCTAAGCAGATTTATGACGCTTTTTGTGATGGATAGCAGAGATAATTACATCCTCAGACAGTGTACGGCACACTGAATCTAAAAATACATCTTTCACGTCTGTGAGTTCAGAGGTGACCGAGTTATGACTCAGAACGAGTGGGATTTTTGACACTTGAGACAGCTTGAAAACCACTAAAAAAAGAAGGTATTTTTGATCCACAGCTACGTAATAAACTATAACCTTGGAGGTCTTCTTACTTTCCTCAGAGACTAACTTACCTAAACATGAAGAAGCAGAATTCAGTTTTCATGCACCACATATCTGGAACAAACTCCCAGAAAACTGTTTTTTACTACTCAGTTTTTTAGAGTTTTTCAGTTACAATATATCAGCAACTTGCTTTGAAACATTGAATATATTAAGCCTACATATCCTAAAAAGGTTCCCTACTATATCAGCCCAGTTTTCTCCCAGACATCTTTCCGCCCGCATATCACTAAGCCAATGCTCACTGGAACATCAAGAGGACATTTAAATGCCATTCTTATCAGCTGAACTTATGAGTAGTAACTTGAGTAAACACAGAGAAAGCAATGATGAAAAAAAACTAACCATGAGCTGAGTCACTGTCTAACATCAGCTTTTCCTTCATCCCTCACCTCCTCGGACTTTTAAATAACCAAATATTTGTATCGGTATCGGCTTTAAAAATCCTTTATGGGTCGGGCTCTATTTTTTATTATTATTAAACAGCAGCAGGACTTTACAGAAGTTAACTTATTGTCACTGGTACGAAACAGTAACGCCGTCACAGCATGAATCCTATAAATGAGACTTTTCTGGTATGTGTGGAAATATACTGTCTATGTCAAGACTTGGGGTCAAAAGAGCAAAACATGTAGGATTTCTTTTGTTGTTCCTATTTTTGTTGTTATGACAGCTGAAAAAACAGGAACTTGTCCTGAGAGTTAAACCTTAAATGAGTCACTTTTCTCTCAATCCAGTGGGTTTTTACAGCACTGAGGTCACCTTTACAACCTCTACAACATCTACAGAAGTTATATTTAAGTTAATCATCCACTTCAGTTGTCTGGCGTTGCATTTAAAGCCCTTAAAAGGAACAGTCAATCGTTGTACCGGGGTTTGAATCTGGTCCTGGGACCTTTACTGTGTGTCTTATTCTTTCCTTTCTGTGTAAATAAAAGCATAAAGATGACAATCTATAGAGTCTAAGTATAGAGAAACAGACCTGACTATTAAACATTAACCAGCAGCAGCCAAGAAGTTAATCTTTAATTCATGTTTTCACACAGTGACACACACATCGGGACTGCTGTTTATAAATGAGAGCTGCTGCAGCGATTTCCACTCCGCTCAGCGTTATCGACGCTGAAAGCAGTAGAGAGGACAGTTTAGAAAATATGACACTTCCTGTGGTGACTAAAAGCTGCAGAAACCTTAAGAAATACATACATCCTAAATTAAAATGCACAAATGCAACACTCCCAGTAGGAATATTAGAGAAAATACGAATAAAGCAAGTAGGAAGAGGTAACAATAAGCTCACTGTTTGACCATTTTAAGACCAGTATGGCCTAATTATTATTAAAGGTCCAATATGCAGTATATTTACTGTAATAAATGCAAAAATGACTCCAATGCGTCATCAGATATTAAGGAACATGTGTGTACAGTGCAAGATGTATAATATATACATTACGTACTTGCACAGTACTTTGCACTATTACTTCTTGCCCTTTACATCCCACTCCATGTGTACTTACAGCCTTAGATATTATGTCTTATTTGTATATTAGTATTTTGTATATTATGTTGATATTAGAGCCCGACCGATATATCGTCGGGCCGATATTAGGGATTTCCTGATCTATTGGTATCGGCATTTATAATGGTTGATTAAAAAAAGATAATTCATAAAAATTAATATTTTAAAAATTAAAATTAAAACGGATTGTCGACCATCTTATAAGTGTTGGCGTTGCATAGTCTGTCCACCAGAGGACGCTCTACAACGTCCCTGTTAGTGATGGCGCTGCATAGTCTGTCCACCAGAGGACGCTCTACAACGTCCCTGTTAGTGATGGCGTTACATAGTCTGTCCACCAGAGGACACTCTACAACGTCCCTGTTAGTGATGGCGCTGCATAGTCTGTCCCACCAGCAGGACTGCTCTACAACGTCCCTGTTAGTGATGGCGTTGCATAGTCTGTCCACCAGAGGACGCTCTACAACGTCCCTGTTAGTGATGGCGTTGCATAGTCTGTCCACCAGAGGACGCTCTACAACGTCCCTGTTAGTGATGTCGTTGCATAGTCTGTCCACCAGCGGATGCTCTACAACGTCCCTGTTAGTGATGGCGTTGCATAGTCTGTCCACCAGAGGACCCTCTACAACGTCCCTGTTAGTGATGGCGTTGCATAGTCTGTCCACCAGAGGACGCTCTACAACGTCCCTGTTAGTGATGGCGTTGCATAGTCTGTCCACCAGAGGACCCTCTACAACGTCCCTGTTAGTGATGGCGTTGCATAGTCTGTCCACCAGAGGACCCTCTACAACGTCCCTGTTAGTGATGGCGTTGCATAGTCTGTCCACCAGAGGACGCTCTACAACATCCCTGTTAGTGATGGCGTTGCATAGTCTGTCCACCAGAGGACGCTCTACGACGTCCCTGTTAGTGATGGCGTTGCATAGTCTGTCCACCAGAGGACGCTCTACGACGTCCCTGTTAGTGATGGCGTTGCATAGTCTGTCCACCAGAGGACGCTCTACAACGTCCCTGTTAGTGATGGCGTTGCATAGTCTGTCCACCAGAGGACGCTCTACAACGTCCCTGTTAGTGATGGCGTTGCATAGTCTGTCCCCCAGAGGACGCTCTACAACGTCCCTGTTAGTGATGGCGTTGCATAGTCTGTCCACCAGAGGACGCTCTACAACGTCCCTGTTAGTGATGGCGTTGCATAGTCTGTCCACCAGAGGACGCTCTACAACGTCCCTGTTAGTGATGGCGTTGCATAGTCTGTCCACCAGAGGACGCTCTACAACGTCCCTGTTAGTGATGGCGTTGCATAGTCTGTCCACCAGAGGACGCTCTACAACGTCCCTGTTAGTGATGGCGTTGCATAGTCTGTCCACCAGAGGACGCTCTACAACGTCCCTGTTAGTGATGGCGTTGCATAGTCTGTCCACCAGAGGACGCTCTACAACGTCCCTGTTGGGTACACTGATAATTTTTTTGTTATTGTGTTTTTGTTCAAAGGACTTTAAGTTTCATATCTTAAGTTTGTATTTTTATACATTTTATTTATCAGAACTTTAATATATTTTTATGTTCTGTTGTTACAATAAAACAAATAACTAATGTTAGGGAAATCTGTTTGTTTGTTACACGTCTCTGGATTTTGTTCTTTACATATATATCGCCCGGCATATCGTAATATTTTTAATTAACCAAATATTTGTATCGATATCGGCCTTAAACTCCTTTATCAGTCGGGCTCTAGTTGATATGTGCCTATATGTATATTGTTGTCTCTATTGTACAGTATGTGTGTGTATTGCTAATTGGGTTTGTTATTTTACTTCCCTCGAAAACAATCCTAATAAAAATGATCCTAATAAACCCATTTTGAACTTTTGAACTTCAAACTGAGGCCCTCGAGAGAAGTTTGAAAAGCCTTTAATATCTTCTTGGCTATAAAGCAATTAAAATATTAAAAGAAAGATCTTATAATAACTTTATAAGAGAAGAAGATATTAAAAGGCTTTTGAAACTTATCTCTCCCTCAGTTTCCTTCAACCAGGGGCGGTTCTAGGACCGGAGCTTCAGGGGTGACCGGCACCCTTTTAACGTCCTTCTACTGTGCTGACTGTGCATTTTAACATCCCTTTGGACTCTTGATAAGGGAAACCCTGAATGATGGAGTGGACCATGAAGGCATCAAACAATCTGAGAAAACTTCCTGCTGAGCCACCGGCCCGACACTAACGTACAGAACTGTATCGAGGGATGGACGCAGGGGACTCAAGTCCAGCAGAGATTCACTATTGCATTACATAAAAAATAAAATAAACTTGCAGCAGAGCTTGCCAAAGCATCATCTAACGGCCCTGAGACTGGAACCATATTTTGTACTTTGTGTATAGGAATGTTGAAATGTAAACAAAGATGTAAGATTTAACTTTTCTATATTCTGTGCTGATGTGTTTATTGTGATATTTAACAGAGTACATAGAGAGAAATATGTATATATATATTTGCAAGAAAATAAAACCAGCTATATTGCTCTTATTCTTATATCATATGGCTGTTTTTTATGAACTCTGTTCTTTATGTTTTGGGTTGACCCCAGGACGAGTAACTGATGGATCCTATTAAAACCAAATTACTACAGAGGGGAGGAGGTAGTACATATGAAATCAGATACTGATCTATGGGGAACATCCATTTTCAAACTGCAGTATAAATAACTTTTGAAAAGATTGATGTGAGTTTGATTAATGGCTGAAGAGCACTAGTTCTGTTTCACAAAGCTGTGATATTCCCAAAGCAGAACTCCTTATCTCACAGTAGATTACACATACTTTATTTATTTATTTATATTATTATATTTATTTAGTTATTTTTCAGGGTATCAAGTGCTAAAGTGTCCCTTGACTCTAACCTTTGTGAACCAGTAGGATCCCCAACCTGAAGAGCACCAGAGGGACTCTCTACGACCCCGACCAGCCCTCCATGCAGGCTGCACCCTGACTAGTAATAATGCGTTGGGTTGTTAATACAATAATCTCATAATCAGAAAGGAACTTATTGCCACAGTAGTTACCCTGGGGGCAGTTTGCCTGGGTGATTGGTACATCCATACACAAGCAAACATATTAAAACATGTGTAAGAATAAACTATGAATACAAAAAACTGAAACAAATATTTACAAAATAGCTGTTGGAGTAGTTTAAGCATAAATAGATGGTGATATGAGAGGGGCTGACCGTGAGGGTGGAGGTGAAGCCGAGGAGGAGCAGGGCGAGCCGGTGCGTAAAGGCCATGGTCTCATCTCCTCCAGCCGGGAGACCAGCAGCTCACCTGGCGGACATGTCCAGCACGAGGCACGCGCACTGGACCGGTCTGGGAAGGTTTAACGCGCAGTGTCGCCTGGAAATCAGTTTTCTTCTTCTTCTTTCGGAATGGTGGTTTTGCAGCTCTACGCACGGCCTCGCGAAAGAAGAAATAAAAGCTGAATGAACCGCTGTGTTCACACCTGAAACTAACTAACTGACACGAGCCGCTTCCCGTCCGTAGTGAGGCGGTGGTCCGGTTCACTCCCTTACAAATCAGTGCGCGTCCCCGTCACACCTTGACTCTTAGGACAGCCCGGACTGATGCGCGCTCCCGCCGACCTGAAAGAAGTTCCTGAGTGGTTTTAATATGAAACACCGACAGCGCCACCGTGTGGCTGAACTCACAACTCCTGTCCATGACAGTGTTGGAGCTACTCTTCTTATTTGTGTTCTTCTCAAACCTTGGTCTTTAATCCATAAGTAAGTTTAACGAACTGTATTTGTTGCAAATGAAAGGACATGAGGAGGAGAAGGAGAGAAAGCTGAGCCCACAGATCCTTTAAGTCGGTCAGGAATGCTTTTAAAAGTCTTATTGGACCTGAAGAGAGGAGAGCAAATTAGAAACAGGAAGAAGATAAAGATTAAAGAGGTAAAAGGTTTGTATTGGTACTGAAGAGTAAATCACTGAGTGTTTACGCAGTTTCAGCCTTGGTTTCTTCTTGGTTTCTAAATCCTCTCTGCATGTGGAAAACTTTCTGTTCTCCCACCTTCTCATGTTCAAACTTCATATAGTCTTCTACTAACTTCTGCATGTTGTTTTGTACACATTGTGTCTACACCATAGACTATATATTATTAATAATTTAGACTGTATATTATTAATAATATACAGTCTATGGTGCACACCCCAGTAGCTCACTGCGTTGTACCGGGGTTTGAATCTGGTCCTGGGACCTTTGCTGTGTGTCTTCTTCTTTCCTTCCTGTGTAAATAAAAGCATAAAATGCCCCTCATAATAATGATAAAAAGTATATTTTGGTCATAAAGCACTGGATGCGCAGATTTAAGGACAAGATGAAAAAAACTCAATTAGCTAAAAAAGCAAAATAAGTCATAGTTTCTTATCCTGAAACCGGTTTGTCATCTGTAATTGTTTGTATTTTGTTTTCATAAATTACAGTCATTCATATTCTAACTTAGAATACACAGCAGTTTTCTCTTTATTCTGTATTATCAGTTTATCTGATTTAAATGTGGTTTGTGTGGAATATCTTGTTGGAAGAATGTGAAGATGTGTCACCATAACATGTGTTTCTCGTTTTCGACGTGCACAGTCACCGTCCACGCTGCCCTAGTCTGGATCAACGTTTCCTTTCCAGGATTGTTCAGGCGCCGCTAGAACTTCTGCCGGATGGCCCTCACATCGATCGTCACCTTCCTCTTTCTTCGTGTTGGGGTCTGGTGGATTCCCGAGGACTCTGATAACCTGCTCCTCAGATCTCTGCAGGGTAAATCCAGACAGCTAGCTAGACTATCTGTCCAATCTGAGGACTATGGTTACCTGGTCCTCAGATCTCTGCAGGGTAAATCCAGACAGCTAGCTAGACTATCTGTCCAATCTGAGGACTATGGTTACCTGGTCCTCAGGTCTCTGCAGGGTAAATCCAGACAGCTAGCTAGACTATCTGTCCAATCTGAGGACTATGGTTACCTGGTCCTCAGATCTCTGCAGGGTAAATCCAGACAGCTAGCTAGACTATCTGTCCAATCTGAGGACTATGGTTACCTGGTCCTCAGATCTCTGCAGGGTAAATCCAGACAGCTAGCTAGACTATCTGTCCAATCTGAGGACTATGGTTACCTGGTCCTCAGGTCTCTGCAGGGTAAATCCAGACAGCTAGCTAGACTATCTGTCCAATCTGAGGACTATGGTTACCTGGTCCTCAGATCTCTGCAGGGTAAATCCAGACAGCTAGCTAGACTATCTGTCCAATCTGAGGACTATGGTTACCTGGTCCTCAGATCTCTGCAGGGTAAATCCAGACAGCTAGCTAGACTATCTGTCCAATCTGAGGACTATGGTTACCTGGTCCTCAGGTCTCTGCAGGGTAAATCCAGACAGCTAGCTAGACTATCTGTCCAATCTGAGGACTATGGTTACCTGGTCCTCAGATCTCTGCAGGGTAAATCCAGACAGCTAGCTAGACTATCTGTCCAATCTGAGGACTATGGTTACCTGGTCCTCAGGTCTCTGCAGGGTAAATCCAGACAGCTAGCTAGACTATCTGTCCAATCTGAGGACTATGGTTACCTGGTCCTCAGGTCTCTGCAGGGTAAATCCAGACAGCTAGCTAGACTATCTGTCCAATCTGAGGACTATGGTTACCTGGTCTTCAGATCTCTGCAGGGTAAATCCAGACACTACTAAACTACTTCTGAACGTACACATGCTCCACCAAAACAACTTCCTTCCCGAGGTTATTTTGCAGCTGCACTACAGCTCTGTACGGTGCTTAGCCCCGCCCAAGACGACTGAGATTGGTTTAAAGAAATGCCAATCAACCAGAGCATGTTTTTCTCCCATCCCAGAATGCTGTGTGGACTAGCCAGACCCTGGCTAACACTGCCCTGACCCTGCTCACCTCAAGAAGCATAAAACATGTTTACTGTAAGTCTGAGCATGAAGACAAACCAGTCACGTTCTAATAATAATAATAATAATAATAATAATAATAACAACAACTAGTCTGAGTTTTAGCCAATCAAAGCACTTTATTGCACTGTATAGTGTGACGGTGAGCCCATAGCAGGCTCTTATAAAAGTGTCATTTAATCTTTTTATCATGTGTACAAAACAAGTCACACACACTTGTACCGTACAAAATCAACACTATTTACATACAATACACACACACACACACACACACACACACACGCGCACACACACACACACACACACACACACACACGCGCACACACACACACACGCGCACACACACACACACGCGCACACACACACACAGGGACTGGGACATGACCGCTACGCTGCTACCAACAGACCCAAACCGCTATGTTAGCCAAACAAGCGCTAAGCAACTTCTGATATGCATAAAGTTTCTTTTCTTCTGATAAAAAGACGATTTAAACAAATGAATGTTCATGAATTATTCTTAATAAAAGTTTCCGTATAACCTGGAGACTCACGGACAGCCTGACGATTCCCAGAATTCACAGCAAGGTGTGAATTACCACACCTAGTTTGTGGATGAAGCGTTGCCTTTAAAGTCTCTTTAAATTACAATATTCCCTCTTCTATATTCACACAGTGCACTTTGCTTGGCGAGATTGTTTCCGGTGCTTTATGGACTGTACTTCACTACGATAACTCAAAGATTGGCTGACTGGCGCGGTGAAAAAGGATCATTATTGTTCTCCTTAAAGGCAGAATGAGTAGCGGTTTGTGGGCCTGCGTATCGCCGATGATTTCCCAAATTAATTCTGATTTACATGGTCACCCTTCGGTTCCATATCATTTAGGTTAGGAGAAATTCAGTTGCAATAAAAATCTAGCTTGGGTATAAAAGAGCTTCTCAGAGAACTCATGCTGTAAATTATACAAGCAAAAAAACAACAACCCTCCCATACTTTTTTATAATGCACCGGGTTTTGTGTTGTCCTCCCATTTAAGTTTCCACTAACACCACCTTACTAGATTTACATTTTGGAATTCATGGTCAATAACCCTCATTTATATAGAACTGTACCTAATATTTGAGTTAAAAAAGCAAGAATAATGAATTATAATGAGCGTTGTAAGGAATCCAATCCATTTTTGTGGTAATTTGGTTAAAAAGAAACCCATATTTCACATTTAGACATTTTTTAAAGGGGTCAAATGTGACCCGAGGACAACAGGAGGGTTAAGAATTACACCCGGGGCGACCTCTAGCTCACCCAGTGAGACCGTGCTCCCCATGTAGGCTGAGTCCTCTGCAGCGGCCCGGGTTCGAGTCCGACCTGCGGCCCTTTGCTGCACCATCCCCATCTGTCATGCCATCTCTCTCCCACCTTCCCTGTCTAGCCACCGTCCCTAATAATTGGAAAAAGTGCTAAAAAATAAATAAAAATAATTGCACACCGCATTCATTGAGTGAAAAGGCATAAATCAAAAAGATCGATATCAGATCACTCAAACACAGATGGATTTACGAGGTTACGGTGCCAGAGGGTGAAACCCCAGATTAGTTTCGCCGCTGCTGTGTCCGCCATCTTTGTAGCTTCCCTCTTGGATGTGTGTTTACAATCTGACACCTGGTAACTCCGTTTTTAAAGAGGCTGGCGGCCAGAAAGGTCCCAAAAATACAGGAACAGGGTCTCTGCAGAGACACACACTTCTACTGGGTCATAAGGGACGATGGAGAGGGCTTATTTACATCGCTTTTTAGGAAAATCCTACTCATTGTGCCTTTAATGTTTTGCTGCATTTGCTTTAAATCAACTTCTTTAGTGATAAATATTGCACTTCCATGTTTTTGGTCAGAACCTTCACATGAGAAAAAGGCTTCAATCAATGTGTTTGTTCCGAGCCGCTGAACACACACACAGTCTGACGTGGTTTTTAGGGATCTTTTTAGTTAAAACTGTTTAAACCTTTTAGTGTTTCCATAAAAACCTTGTTCTTATTTGTGGAGAAGGATTAAAAAGTCTGTTGCGTGA
Source organism: Etheostoma nigrum (assembly GCA_029931835.1). Lineage (NCBI taxonomy): Eukaryota > Metazoa > Chordata > Actinopteri > Perciformes > Percidae > Etheostoma > Etheostoma nigrum. The sequence goes on from CM057258.1 coordinate 3,086,237, forward strand.
ATCACATTAAAACTATGTCAGATGTCTCTGTCACACACATTAACACATGATTAACGAACACGCATGCACGCACGCATGCACGCACACGCACACACACACACACCCACACACACACACATACACACACTCAGGGTGCAGGTGGAGAGAGCTGCATATAGGGGCTACTACACCTCATGTGTTTTAGGTATCTCTCCATATAGATTATTATGTCTATGTACAATATTTATATTTTTACAATTATCTGGCTGCCCCTGTTTCTAATTGAAATAATACCACAAATCTGGGATTTACTGTTTTGAATCGACCAGTAAAACATGACAGACACAGTCTCTCTCTCTCTCTCTCTCTCTCTCTCTCTCTACTTTTTAACCCATTGAAAAACGCTCGGAGCTGCCGCCCCGTACACAGTGTTCCCCTAAGGCTTTCTACAGTGACGAGCTCCCGGTAACGGTCACAAGATTGAACGGGGGTGTAAAAAAAAGAAAAGAAGAAGCTCATGCTGAGCAACCAATCAGCCAATCAATCAATCAATCAATCAATAAATCAACCAATCAATCAGCCAACCAACCAACAGGCACAACACGACTTTAAAGAAAACGGACGACTTGACACCATACGCAGGTTCAAAAATACAGTACATCTTGATTCTGAGAAATAAATGAACAACGGCAATATGCACAGCATACACACGCATGCTCGCTCACTCCTGAACACACTCACGCACACGCACACACACACACACACACACACACTCAGGCTACATGTTGTAGGCCACGTAGATGGGATCCAGCTGGTCTTGTAAGAAGCCGTCGCGGAGGTGCATGCGCTGTTTCTCGCCGCGCGAGTTGATGGGGATGACGCCGATGTCCGTCACCACGACCACGCCAACGATCAGGTAGTGCTCCTCCAGCACCGCCTTGGTCACCATGGGAACCAGATCCAGGGCCTCCTGCTCAGAGCCCTCCAGCTCCACCACCACCACCAGCAGGTTGGTCCAGGGAAAGACCGCACTGAGGGGGACACACACGTGATTTATTAGGTTTCTTCTGTTAATTAAGTTGCAGGCATTGATTTTTTTTGGGCCACTAGGGAGAAGCAGCACTCAACAAGCTTAAAGCAGACCTATGATGTACCAGTCTCCTGTGATTGGTCTCTGGATTGGTGCTCTGCCGTCGCTGTGAAAATCACCAATAAAGGCGTCTAAGCCAAAAACTACACAACCGGACATGTTCCAGCAGGACTGTGACCCGAAATTGGGGAGAAATTAACATCTGCTGCCCAGATAACGGCTTTCTCTGGGGCTTGCATGTAGCTACATGTAGGGAGCAGTGGATCGTAAGGGAGTATAGCAGCACTTTCTGCCAATAAAGGCTTCTGTGACCTGACATTTGGGAGAAATGATCAACATTTGATCATGATTACGGGTTTCCCTGACGTTAGCATGTGGCTACATGTGGCAGAGTATGTAATGTAAACATTGCAGTAACTTGGAGCAGATGACCATATATGGAAACCGGCCCTGTATGACGTGATAGGAGCAGAGAGTATAAAAACAATGGTTGAGTGTTCAGAACAGTGGGAAATCTGAGGTTTTGGCTAGCATCATTCAAGATATGACAGAAATACAGAAAAGCCTAAAAGGTCTCCTAAAAGAAACACATGTGACCCTTGTCATGATGAACATTTGACTATTTAGACAAACATCTGTCTCTTAAGCTGCTAGATGTTCCACTTCTTCCCCAGCTGGCCTCTAACTGCGTCTGTTTGATGCCGGGAGCGTGCACGTCCAGCCTACCACTCCATGATGCTCTTGTGTGCGCGGATGACGGAGGTCTCGATGTCGATGGGATGGTACCTCATTCCCCTCAGCTCCATGGCCTCCTCCAGAGCTCCCACCACGAACAGAGCATCGTGTCTCTCTGTTTGGAGAATTGATATTTTGGGTCATTCACAGGTTAAATAACTGATGGTTCCAGTCTGTCGTCCCCAGCACACTTCCCCAAAAACATCTGGTTTAGTTTAGCGTGTAGGGGACCAGATCTAGAACCAGCTTGGTGAAATTGTTGCATTCTGGCTCATCTTCATGTCTGAAGGAAAACTTGCTCATAACATATGATTGCTTAATATTCTTAGAGTGTTATACTGTAAGTGTACTGGGATCGTCTGTATATTGGGGCATTTGTCTGTGTTTTGTATGTAGTGAATTGATTATTTTAGTGTCTGTATCTTCTCTGTTGTAGGTTTAATATTAATTAATTAATTAATCCTTTTAGTAGCTTATTATGTTTGTTTATTAAAAGGATCCATGTTAGTTGATGCTGTAACAGTCAGCTACTCTTCCTTTCTTTTTGATCTTGCCTTTCTTTAAATAATTGTTCATTTCTTATACTGAAGTTGCATTGTTGAAACTCTATGACAATCTATATAAGCATATAAAGAGAATTAAAAAGTAGAACCGGTGGGACCGGCCCGTTCTGGGAACGCCAAGGATTGTGGGTGGATTAAATATAAAGCAACGGCTCATACATTGTCCCATAGCATCATAACAGCTCATATTTTATCTGCTTTATTATTTGTTGTTGTTTTTAACTGCTCTTTAATGTTTAATTTCTTATACTGCCCTGTAACTTTTATTCTCGTGTTTCATCATTTTTTTTAATTTCTTAATAATTTTTTAAACTGATCTTTAATGTTTTATGTAAAGCACTTTGAATTTCCCTTTTGCTGAAATGTGCTATAGAAATAAAGCTGCCTTGCCTTCCTCTAACCCCGGACACATGCATATTACATCACATCATCATTACAAGGCAGCATCATCTTGGTTGAAGCAACCTGATTTAATGCAACAAGATGAATGGCCTCTCTATATTCATCAATGTAATGCTCACACGCAGTAATCAGCGTCGGCTGCTACATACTTGCCAACATTTAGATTTTTTCTTTCTTTTTGGGGGGAAGGTGATACATAACCCACTGCTATTAATCTATGTGTGTTAATTGTATAGCCCACTTGTTCTTGATAGGCTGGAAACAATAGACAGCGCTGATGGCTACCTTCATATGTTAAGCTAAATAGCCTGGGCTAACACCCAGCCTGCTGCAGGGCTACTGAGGCCACACCCACTGCACACATCATCTCTATAATTGTTGTTCAGTGAAAGAATATCAGTTCTACTGACGAATGACTCAAAGTATTCACTTGCATGCCTATCTTGCTTATTGTTGTTCAATGAAAGAATGTATTAAAGTTCTACTGACAAATAACTCAACATTTGTCTTCACTGTATATGCCTGTCTGCTTACTACAAAACACAATGTGTATATGTATGTTTGAATAAGATGGAGTTTCTATGAATTCCCCAACATTTCCAGTTAATTCTCGTAATTTCCCACGGATTCCCATTATTTCCATTAATTCCCATGAAGGATTCCAAATTGGATTGTTTCCAAAATTCAGAAGAAGAAGAAAGTTTCCAGAAATGTACCTGAACATCTCCGCCCCTTTGCAACCCTACTGTACACACGTGTCTCCATTTCCCTTAAAACAAGAGTTCACACGACCCGTCCCACTCAGGAACTCGTACATTTAAGCACAGTGTGAGTAACGATGCTCCAAAGAAAAAATCCTCGTGTGTGTCCTCATACCTGGCAAATAAAGCTGATTCTGATAAATAACCCCCGATCTAAAGCCTTTCGCACTGAACAAACACTTTAAATCTAGGTTTAAGCATCTAGCACAGTTCCTCTCCAGTATTCAATCTTTCATCAGCATGATAGGTGCCTCTGCATGTATCTTTTTAAATTTATATTCAATTAACCAAATATTCAGGGGTTTCCCATTTCACGCGTCCTACATATGATCATTGTACCCTCTGACATTGTGTTTTACTGATACGACGATGACGTGTGAATAACACATTTTTAAAAAGAGACAAAGAGAGAGAGAGAGAGAGACATGTCGGTGCAGCAGGCGGAGAGAGTGAGCTGAGGAGACTAACCTCCGTTGGCGTCGGTGAGCTCGGTGCGGCGGAGGAAGCCCAGGTAGCCCGTCCTGGCCCAGACCGTCTGAGTGTCTCCGAAACTGAGTCTGGAGTTGAAGTGATCCGACTGCAGAACCTCCTCGCCGTAACCGCTGTAGTAGCCGCTGCCGTTATGAGCGCTGTGCACCCAGATCTGCCGAAACCAACCGAGGAGAGCACAGAGAGGGTTGAACTTCACCCTACTACACATTAACGAGGCTGTGGGCTGCTACTTTATTACAATCTCTTTCAAAATATGTAAAATAAAGCAAGCAACAACAGAATATTTCAGAGTAAAGACTGTAAGAAATGAATGTGAAACTAAAAATTGGGAAGAAAATAAAGATGGGCAGCTCAGATGAATTCAACTTTTAATCATATGTTCAGGAGATTTTAAGGAGACAGAAAACAGCCAGAAGAGATGGAAGGAGGGGGAAAAAAGAGCAGAGGGACAGACAGAAAAGGAAATTAAGACAAAAAGAAAAGGAAGACTAAAACAAAAAGATAGAAAGACACACAAAATGGAAAAAAGAAAAAGAAGGACAGCAAAGGACAAATAAAAGCTCAGAAAAGAACAAATAAAAAAGTAATAAGATAAGGGTTAATTGAAAGAAGGAAAACAGAGAAAAAAGACAAAAACAAAGGATAAAAATGACAAAAATTAAAGACAAAAACAATTAAAAAAAGACAAAAAAGAACTAGAAACAGAGGAAAAATAAAGGGATAAGGAAAGAAAATGAAAAATAGAAGACAGAGTGAAAAGGTAAGAAAAAGGCAAAAAGGAAAAGAAACGATGAGAGAAAATTTAAGAAAAGGGAAAGAAGAATCAGACAAATATGGAAAGAGAGAAATAAAAGGGACCGGAAAATCGGAAAGAAAGAAAAAACCAAAGCAAAGAAAGAGTTAATATGTGTGGACCTCTCCGAGGTGGGAGTCTCCCAGCGGGCCTTTGGTCTCTGGGTTGGCGATGATGATGCGGACTCCGGGGAGGATCTGAGGAAACAAAAAAAAAGAAAGTACAAGATAACCAGTTGCCATGGTTACCGCTTCCCTCTGACTCCCGTCTTTGATTCCAGCACAAACACAAAAATAGACCCAGCTGTTTACATTCAACTCGCAGCCACAGTTCACGACTTCATCTTCTTAACTAGGACTTGACTCTAGGACAGACAGATGTGTCAGGGACGGATGTGTGAGGGACAGATGTGCCAGGGACAGATGTGTCAGGGACAGATGTGTCAGGGACGGATGTGTCAGGGACAGATGTGTCAGGGACAGATATGCCAGGGACAGATGTGTCAGGGACAGATGTGTCAGGGACGGATGTGTCATGGACAGATGTGTCAGGGACGGATGTGTCAGGGACAGATGTGTCAGGGACGGATGTGTCAGGGACGGATGTGCCAGGGACAGATGTGCCAGGGACGGATGTGTCGGGGACGGATGTGCCGGGGACAGATGTGCCGGGGACAGATGTGTCGGGGACAGATGTGTCATGGACAGATGTGCCAGGGACGGATGTGTCAGGGACAGATGTGCCAGGGACGGATGAGCCAGGGACAGATGTGTCAGGGACGGATGTGTCAGGGACGGATGTGTCAGGGACGGATGTGTCAGGGACAGATGTGTCAGGGACAGATGTGTCAGGGACGGATGTGTCAGGGACAGATGTGCCAGGAACGGATGTGCCAGGAACGGATGTGCCAGGGACAGATGTGTCAGGGACGGATGTGTCAGGGACAGATGTGTCATGGACGGATGTGTCAGGGACGGATGTGTCAGGGACGGATGTGTCAGGGACAGATGTGTCAGGGACGAATGTGTCAGGGACAGATGTGCCAGGGACGGATGTGCCAGGGACAGATGTGCCAGGGACAGATGTGCCAGGGACAGATGTGCCAGGGACAGATGTGCCAGGGACGGATGTGCCAGGGACAGATGTGTCAGGGACGCATGTGTCAGGGACAGATGTGTCAGGGACAGATGTGTCAGGGACAGATGTGATTACACCTCACCCAACCACACTTTATTACGTTTAATCGTCAACAAACAGAAACCCAGTCAAAGACTTAGTTGTGGACCGGGCTGACTGGTAAACAGGCTGTTGTCCCTCCGTCCTCCTCCTCCCACACACAGTGAGTCAAATAAAGCGCGGGCTGATCAATAAAATCATGACGTCCTCTATTTGTGTGTCAGTGTGGGGGAAGAAGACATCTCAAGTTAATCAGGCGCTGAGATGCTTCCTGCAGCTAGAGACTCACTTCCCTCGCAGACCACGACCGCCTGTCAGACCGAGCTTATTATTATTATTATTATTATATTATGAGTTTATTAGTCTGTTAAACAGGAACTAGAGATATGAGGAAAACATGTGTTAAAGTGGCTGAATTTCGCAAAAACTGTATTACTTATGCGATAAATAAACAGATATTAAAGTGTACTCAGTACTGCATGTCTACTGCTTTCAGTATTCTGCTAAAATACAACCCACTGCTAAACAAACGCTCTTTTATTAAACTGAATTTAAAAGGCAGCACTAAAAAAAAGGAAGGACAGTTAGATTTTAAAGTGAATTTTTTTTTTTTAAGATTATTTTTTTGGGCATTTAAGGTCTTTATTACATAGGACAGCCAAAGACAGGAAATGGGCAATGGGGGGAACATTGAGCCTTGGTACTGGGGCGCACACTCTACCGGGTGTGCTACCCAGGCGCCCCTAAAGTGCAGTTTTCTACTGACAAAAAATCTCAGAGTGTCCATGGCAATGTGTGTATTGCGCCAGTTAATATTGCATTGACAATAAAAAAAAAGATATATTGTGCAGCGCTAATCTTGCGTTCTTTTACTTTCCAAAGCAGCTGGTATCTAAACTTTGAATGCAGGCAGCAGCCGGTAGACCACGGACCCCACGGATTGAGGAGGGTCCCCCCACCTGACAGGAGTTTGGCTTTTTTGATGTTAGATTACAGATATGAAACCCCTTCAAATCAAAACCCTAATACGATCTGTTGTTGTGTTCTGGTCATAAACCTTAAAGTGACAAATTCAAACGTGTACCTGATGAATGTCTAACTAATCTAGTCTTTAACGGTCCTTTAGCTCAAAACCAAGACCTTCATGTCACGGCTAAAATCTTTAGAAGACCTTTTTTAAACTAAAAAAGATGTCCTTGTTTTTAAGTGTGCCCAGGCTGCTGAGGGTTTTCAGGAGATCTAATAATCCTTCTCTGGGAACTCTGAACCAGGACCGATAGAGATTATTAGTAGGTAATGAAACCGATAACTGAGATTTAGAACAGATATGCATTTACAGTGAAAATGAAAATCTTGAAGTCAAAATTAAGATTTAAAAATTAAGATTTAAACTTTGTTTAAAGGCTTTAAGCAATTATTTAATAAATGAGAAACTTTTCAACCTAATCCCCAGGAACAGAGAGTCAGATAGTAGAAGAACACTTTTTAATTCATTAACATTATTGGTTATCAGGCAAATAAACCGCTGATATGATATGGGACTGTTTTTCTGTTTCATGTCAGCAAACGTTCTCTTGTTCTCCCAAAGTTATGGATCTATTAAATGAATTCCTCTTTTCTCTCAGGCTGGCTCTTAGACATCATGTGACGCTGTGAGCTCTCCCGCTGACCTCGCTGACAGACCTCGGTTAGTTGCTAAGAGATCTGTAATGAAACTCTCAGCGATCAGATGAGCACAATGTAATTTACTGCGGGATGGAAACCTGCAGCTTTGAAGTTCTGCAGGAGGACTCAGATGATAAGATGATTTAAAAAATAATAAAAATAAAGCTTTTCGGGGACGTTTCTTGTCTTTATCAGACAGAGTCAGAGGAGGAAGACGCTTGTTGGCTCGACACATTTGTAAGTTGTCAAATAAAAACACAAGAGTATGCATATCTATACAGTTTATCTGATATATTAATGAGAAAACATTTAGTTTTTATCATGAGAATGGAATTTCAGCTGATAATTACATCAATTTAACCCTAATAATGTGGATCCTTTTCATACAAAAGCTGCAAAAGACACTGGGTCTCTGTTTAGGAGAGAAAATATATTCTTATTTAACTACAATTTGTTTACAATAAACTGTATCGGCTGTAGGAAAGTACACTGGTCATTTTAAAAAGTTAGCTTTTATTGTCTCGTCACATTTTGGTAGATCTGTAAAATTACCAGCGTTGTTTTTCATCATTGTCAGTTCTTCATTCTGAGCCCTCACTGTAAAATAACTCTCAGCTCTACCTACAACAGTACAAGATGACTGTTAATTATGAATGACGACGGAAATGAAAAGAAACAAAATGTACTCCCAACAAATGTTCTTAAAATGTCCTCCTGTATAAATAAACTCAAATCAAAGCCTTGACTGCGTCTCCTGAATGTGGGGGCGAGTGGTGCGCTGCCGCTGATCAGATCTTCTTCCTTCACCATCTGCCAGGATGTGATGAGTGGTTGTAATCATTTATAATTATCTCTAAATCGGGAGTTAACTATCTTGTTATCTTGGGAAAACAATAAGTGAGTGAAAGAGTTTTCTCGTTATAACTGAATTGAGTTTTGAGTCAAATACTTTCAGCTTTCTCACGAAAAAACTAACTTCGTTAGTCAGAGTAAAAGCTCTAGTTTGTAACTTTTAGATATTAATGAATGTCCGTTACATTCAAGCCACTGAGTTGCTCCAAAGCTGATGAAGACTATCAGCTCCACACAACTCTCTCTGTATCTCTCAGTATGACTATGTTCAGGAGATTGGGTCATCTATTGTGTCTCGCGCAGAAACTCAAGTGAAGATAATGACCTCTTCTGAAGAGTCCATGTTTTTTTAATCCTCCGTGTCCTCCTTGGCTTCTAGCAACTGTGTATGGGTGCGTATGCTACTCACAGAGCGACGGCTGACTCATTATGAATGGGTCCAGCACCGGTTGAATGGCGGGTCAGCAGAGTTACACACGCCGTGTGTATGAAATGTCTGTATCGTCACTGCGCTGCATTTTTATGAACCATGATATTCTGGCCATGGGTCACATCTCTGGCCCAGGTCCAGGTCCAGGTCCTGCTCCTGGTCCAGGTCCAGGTCCAGCAGCTCCGTCTCACATGCTGTTACTCTACCAACTGAAGTTAGTTGCATTCAATAACTTAATAACGCGTTAATAGTAACGTGTATTTTGCCGTGGCCGCCGCGATAGCAGAGTTACCACGGAAACACTGGTACAAATACAGGTTTGCCTTGATATGCAGCTGTGTTAATAACAATTAAACTGTAGAGAAATGTCGGAAGTGTGGACCGCCGCTGACGCCGCTGTGTCTCTCCATGTTGCTGGGAGCCGTGTGTGAGTGAATGGGGGCGGGGCTTACCCTATCCTTTGTGACTGTCTACATCTAGAAACTAAGCTGCAGGGTGGAGGGAACAACTCTGATTGGCCCATGATCAGACAGTGGTTTACGGAGCGGTAGATGGGCTTTGCAAAAAAAATCCCCAAAAACGGAGCGTTCTATGAACGGATTTGACAGATTTGATTGTGGGAAGCCAAAATCGTGATCGTGATTAAAATTTGATTAACTGTGCAGCCCTAATGAACAGGTTTTTATACGCACACATCACAAGGTTGAATCCTTTCAAGAAGCTGGTTGAAGGAATAAAAGAGGGACGCTGTGTTGGCAGGGTCCAACATGTCCTCCACCGCTATAAAACTCACTATAGTAATATATAATAGTCACTTTCACTTGCAATGTAAACAGCTTAGTTTGAATATTGTAAAGACTAAAACAGGAATAATATGTGCATGTAAATGTAGCCATTGATGGTTTGTGGTTTTAAGAGTTTTGCCAAAAAAGAAAGGCAACATATGAGACAACCATCTGATGAATGTGATGTTGTCCTTCCTTCACCCACGTCTCCACAGACAGACAGTGTGGACTCAGACTGGCTGTCTGCTTTGACTCAGCTGATGTGGGAGGATGTGCAGTCAAGAATAGAAATCTTCTGTCATTCAAATTGCAGCATTTGATGAGTTTCTCCGTTGTGAGCTTGTATCTGTCGTGCGTCAGTTGTGCCTGACAGTTAAGTGAGGTTTTCTAAATTAAAGCTCTAGTTCGTAACTTTTAGATATTAATGAACGTCCGTTACATTCGAGCCATTGCCAGATAAGTTGCTCCAAACCTAATGAAGACTATCAGCTCCACACAACTCTCTCTGTATCTCTATCTGTATGACTGTGTTCAGAAGATTGTGTCTTGTGGTGACTTTGCGCAGAAACTTGAGTAAAGTCAATGACCTCTTCTGAAGAGTCATTATGTTTTTTTTAAATCCTCCGTGTCCTCCTGGGGGTTGCAAGGTCACGGAAGGCTGTTTCTCTCCGATGTAAGTCAAGTGCAGATTTGAGTTGCTTGAGTTTTAGCTATCTATGATTGTTTGATTGCTAACGTTAGCTCAAAACGCCATTCAAGTAACAGCCTTTATTGTGTTTGAATGCTAACTCGTAGCCAGCAGTGAACAAACTTGGTTAAGTAGGTCATATTTTACTGTATTGACATTTCAGAAGTCACTTGTCGCAAAGCGACGCATGCGCAACTTCCATCTTCACTCGTCTCACATCGGGGAGTGACAAAGGCTTGTAGCATGTAGACGTGACGACAGTTTTGTTGTCATTACTTAGAATTCCTCATGGGGGAGACAGGAACTACGCCCTACAGCTTTAAAGAGTCCTTGGCAAAATGAAAGTTTAATTTCAGACTGACTGTTTGATTTGTTTTATTTTGATCTCCTCAGTTGCACACACAAAGTCATGAATCATATCTTTCAATGAAGGAAATAAAGCAATCTAAACATGCAGTTTAACTGGATCAGTTTGGAAAAAAACATTGTGTGGGCACTCTGTTTTTAATAAACCCAACCTGCAATCACAGTTAAGGACCACATGCTACACATCAATCTTAATGTAAATAGAACTCACCTTGCCAGACTCCATTAACGGCAGACTGTGAGGAGAACCTCTTTCCACCAAGCGGACCCTGAAACACACACATGTGGAAATGTTACAATTTTGTACCCTAAAGAGAAAGAAAAAAAGGAAAACTAAAGCTGACAGGACACACTGTGGTACCTGTCATGACGCAGCGCTCTCATGTCCACGTACACAGTGGTAGGGTCCGGTCCTGAAGTGCCCTGCAGCCAATCACAGCACAGACACAGTGAGCATGAGAACTCAGACTAAGACCATAGCTACCAGTTATTTTTGTTTGTTTTCTGGCTCTTGCTTCCATTATGCAAGATAAACAGGTTCTCGCTTCACAATGATACAATCTTTATGAAGGTTGCACATTGTTGGAGTAAAAAAGCAGTGTTTTATTGCAAAGTCTCCTTTTATAATCTGTGGTTTCTGTGGTGTCGGTGTGCTGCTGCTCGTCTGTTTCTACCTGCAGGCAGATGGCCAGGTTGACTCTGCAGCCGAAGGCCGTGCTGACAGACCGCGGGTGAAGGCCGAGGTCTTTGAAGAGCTTGGAGAAGGAGTGTGTGAGCGACATCCTGGGCCTCTCCTCCGCCACCACGACGCAGGCCCGAACCCGGGACAGATCCAGGCCCCGAGCCTGGACCAGAGATGGGAAACACACATTTTATCACAAAATAGACAACGGAGGGGCTTCGACCTTCAATCTATGTTCTTAACTGTAATCAGAGATAATTGTCATAGATGTATATAATATCAGTGTTCAACGCTAGGCAAGTAAAAAACATTTCTACTTGCCCAAAGTCAATTTTTGTCAGAAAAAAAAGTTTACTTAAAAAAAACATCAAAAATAGACAAAAACCCGTCAAAAAAATATATGGAAAAAACTGTCTATCTTCAAAAAATCCCTGTCAAAAAATGCTTTAAAAAGCATAAAAAAGCACAAAAAAATGTCTAAAAAGGTGTGTTTTATCTTCCAGTTTGAAGGTTTAGCTTTGGTTTGGGCTTTATTGCTCCATTTTAGTGACGGTCCTCACAAGTAGAGAAATATACAGGTGTGTGTAAGTCGAGAACATTTGTTACTTTTCCCTCTGTGTTCAGCCTCCGGTCTCCATGGAGACTTAAACTAAAAAAGGTCTAAGATCACTAAAATTAACTCTGCTGTGACCAATCAGACGTGGCCTCAGGCTTCAGCAGACAGAGACGGAGTTTATTAGCGCCGAGTCAGAGGACAGATGTCTCCTGCAGAGGACTGAAGTCAGCTGGACAGCGTCAGAGTGGGGGGGCTGTTCATATTTAGCTACAGGACCAGTTTCAGTCCAGATGGTTGAATCCTGACTGTGACTAACGTCGGGGCTGGTAATCAGACTTCAGTGGGCGGGAGCCAGATTGGTGCTAATCTGCTGGGAGGACAGTGACAAAGTGGCCAATACAGTGACATCACTTCCTGTCCTGTCCTGTCTCCCAGAGAAAGTCTCACACTTACTTTGAACAGAAAATCTTTTTGTTGGATGCAAAATTGTTCTGATTTATCACCATTATTATTATTATTATTATTATAATTAGCCATTTTAATCTCATTCTGATGAATAATTAAATCAGAATTAATAATTGGCTAAAACCAAACTGCTCATGCCTGGGTTACCCGTGTTGGATGAGTGAATGGTGATTAAACAGCAATGCTGTTATTCTTGTCTGCTTTTATGTAGTCTCGCTTTGCCAGACCCTCCTCCAAAGTGAGCTGGATTGGTGGGATATGTTTACATTTAAAAGTAGTTTTAGTCATGCAACAGAAAACTCCGACTGGACAGATAGTCTAGCTAGCTGTCTGGATTTACCCTGCAGAGACCTGAGGACCAGGTAACCATAGTCCTCAGATTGGACAGATAGTCTAGCTAGCTGTCTGGATTTACCCTGCAGAGATCTGAGGACCAGGTAACCATAGTCCTCAGATTGGACAGATAGTCTAGCTAGCTGTCCGGATTTACCCTGCAGAGATCTGAGGACCAGGTAACCATAGTCCTCAGATTGGACAGATAGTCTAGCTAGCTGTCTGGATTTACCCTGCAGAGATCTGAGGACCAGGTAACCATAGTCCTCAGATTGGACAGATAGTCTAGCTAGCTGTCTGGATTTACCCTGCAGAGATCTGAGGACCAGGTAACCATAGTCCTCAGATTGGACAGATAGTCTAGCTAGCTGTCTGGATTTACCCTGCAGAGATCTGAGGACCAGGTAACCATAATCCTCAGATTGGACAGATAGTCTAGCTAGCTGTCTGGATTTACCCTGCAGAGATCTGAGGACCAGGTAACCATAGTCCTCAGATTGGACAGATAGTCTAGCTAGCTGTCTGGATTTACCCTGCAGAGATCTGAGGACCAGGTAACCATAGTCCTCAGATTGGACAGATAGTCTAGCTAGCTGTCTGGATTTACCCTGCAGAGATCTGAGGACCAGGTAACCATAGTCCTCAGAAATCCACCGGAGTTTAAAATCCCAACACAAAGGAAGCCCAAGGCAACGGATATCCGACATAAATAAGTGAAATCCAGAGGATTTTTCCGGCGTCAATCCCGGAAGTAAAACACCGAGGATATGGACTAGCTTTTATGTGACTGGTTGACTGCAAAATTGAATAGCCCTTTTGGGATAAATAAAGTTGTTTGATTCAAACTGAATTGAAATAAATGTCAGAAATATCCCTTGACGCGACGTGTCGGTGTGCTTCCGTGTCTTGCTGACCTTGAGCGCCTCGGTCTGCAGGCCGAGTCCTTTGGTGCACAGCTCCATGACGCTGTAGGAGCAGAAGGTGTCTCGCACCCTCAGCTGGCTGACGGCCAGCAGCCACAGCGCCGGGTTGGACTCCAGCTCCACGGGGGGGATCAGGATGGACTGGTGGCCTGAATACACACTGCAGAAAACACCACACACACACCACACACACACTTTCTTTTAATGGTTAAATGCAACAAAAGGAGCATTAATCTGTTATTTAACCAGTTGTTGAGATGGAGATGTATTTTCCAGAATAACATGGGAGTTGTTCATAATAACAATCAGGTGCAAATGTGAGTTATTGTTGTTTTAAAGTCGTTGAGGCTGAGAAAACTCTCATACCGGAGGTGATTTGCAGTCTGCTTAATTTATAAGACATTCAGAAGCAGATATGTGCTCTCGCCAAGTTCACAACTTATAAGCTGAGGATTTAAAAGTAAGCAGACCTGAGATCTGGTCTGTTTTTGTTATTAAAGGACAACTTTGTGACATAAATCACAGTTTGAGTACATCATGTATCAGAAGTACTCGGACACCGGGGCTGGGAGACGAGACATTTGCAATGCAAACTGGACATGTTGAGTTTATATCAGGCAGGAAGAGGCTAATAAAAGATGAGTTGAATTATGGGAAATGTAGGATCCAGTGTTTTGGGAGCTTGATTCATATCAGGAGTTAAAAGTCAGAAAGAAAGTAACATTAGATACTGTACATAATATTAAAGATGGCTAGCTAAAATACATCTTTAAATGTGTGTAAGTAGACAGAGACACCGACCTGCAGAGACACCAGAGGACGAAGCCGAGGCCGCAGTAGGGATCCAGACAGATGGCCACTTCTCTGGACGGGTACAGCTCACACTGCAGCTTCACCGACCGACAGAAGGCTCCAACGGCATTATGGGACATCTGGAGAGAGAGGGAGGGAAGGAAGGGAAGAGAGACACAACAAGACACACAGACGAACAACGAACAGGGTAGAAAAATGGACAGTTAATCTTAAAATGTCACTTTTCCTTAGTTTGAGTATGAGGATAAAACTTTTTTATTAGACTTGGCCTTTTCCTGAATACAAGAGCTGAATATGCTCAGATTTATGTTCCATACTTAAATAGATGTATCTGATCCGGTGTAAACACTTTCATACACTGGTATTTAAGAAGCTTTAGGGCTTTTATTCTGCTCTTTCATTAATCACAGTTTCTTTGTTTAACTGCAATTAATTGCTAACATTAGCTAAGGTCTCAAGGCATGTGATTGTTTTTTTCTTTTTTTTTAGATATATCAAATTGTAATTTTATAAGTGATCATTGGTCGGACTCTATATTTTGATTACTATTTCAGTTGTTCTTTGTTGGCACTTGACCCTGAACACATTCAAAGCAACGAGAATCACAAGGGAGGGATACAGCAAGAAACAATGTTTTATGATAATAAAGAGGCGTGGTTTACTTCGTATGCTGTGTATTTGTGTTATTACATTATCTGGATCACATAACTGGGATATATATCCAAAAGATGTATCCTGGTTTTCACTGACAACTTTAATTTGTTTAAAAAAGTAATAAATCAATAAATATTTTTAAATTTCACTGAAAGAGGCAAATATATTGTTAATCGCAATTGTTCATTGCTTAATTTCAGACAAATCATTGTCCAGCAAAAGTTGGAATTGTTCCAGCTCTACTCTTTCATCGTGTTTCCTGTACAGTATGTTCTGTTAATGACTAAATGGAATAAGGAGGGACGTCTGTCCGGGCGTCGGGACGAGAGGATTAACGCTGAGCTGACCTGAACTCCGGCCAGCATGCCGGTTGTCGATACGCTGAAATCCAGATAGGCCAGGCCGTCAGGGTTGGTGGGCTTATAGAGAGCTGGAGGCTTCTTCTTTGGCAGGTCATCTGGAGTACACACACACACACACACACACACACACACACACACACACACACACAGACACAGACACAGACACACACACACACACGCACACACAGAGACACACACACACTTTTGTTTTATTACAGTCAAGAGCACAGTCTTGTTGAGTTACATTCAAAAACACTAACCTCAATATGAACCCACAATGCTGTAGGCAGTCATTGGTAGAGGTTTAAAACGTCCTGTTGTAGCCGATGTTTTGCTACATGACTGATGCTTAAGCTAATATTTATCCTGAGTTCAAACCAGATTCTTTTTTATCTTCATGAAATTGAAGAATTTTACATTTCGAGTCAATTTTGGGGTCAAAGTTACGGACTTCCTGAGTAACTGGTCAGGTTCAGTGATGTATGATTACTAGGGGACAGATCACAAATACCAAATATATCAAAGAGAACTTTATCTGTCATTATGGTGAGCTTGGTCAGAGTTATTTTGAGACACTGGAAAACTGCTGTATCTCCTAATCTGAAAGACTGGACTAATGCAAGGGTGGAGACAGCATGTTATGAGTCATTGCTTCACAAACTAACAGCTGACAAAGAGGATGGGATGTCCTCTTGGGATCTTGTTTGGACCTACACAAGGGGGAATGAAAACTCAACCTAAGAAAGCAGAGACTAAATACAGCAGAGCTTCTTTGTCTTTCTGTAGACTGGCTTTCCCCTTCTTTATATTTGGGAGTTTTATTTTTCCTCTGTGACATGTCGTATGTTTATGCCAAGATTCAGAAATGTATGACCAACCCTGTACTTGTACACTCTGTTATTAAGAATTCAATAACAATTGAAATGAATTTTACATTTCAGGTAGGCCTTGTGCAATCCATGGAATTTTAATCGCAATTACAATTTTAGCTTTTAACGATCACAAAAACAATGTAATCGAGAGAAAGGATTATTTTGCACATTACATTTTGCAAGTAAACTCTGATTTTGT
The DNA here is from genome assembly GCA_029931835.1 of Etheostoma nigrum. NCBI lineage: Eukaryota > Metazoa > Chordata > Actinopteri > Perciformes > Percidae > Etheostoma > Etheostoma nigrum. The sequence continues at coordinate 3,102,873 of CM057258.1, forward strand.
CATGTGTACTGAAGAGGCACTTAAAAAATCTACAGTGTAAAGGTGTTTTCATTGTTGATTTTATCAACCGTTTCACTGTTTTTTAAGTTCAATAAACATCATCTACATCATCATCAACATCTTTCCAAAAAGTCCATGAGTAATTGTTTTAAATTATTGTGATTTCATTATTGAATATATAATACTATAGTTGCGATTATAATTTTTCTCCATAATCAAACAGCAGCCCTACTTTCAAGTGTAGAAAAAGGTCAAAACGTCACATTTTTATTTTCTTTATGACTGAATGTTAACTGCAATTTACTGCTTACCTAATAAAAAGTGCACTCTGTAATAGTGAGCAACAGCAAACCCAGTCACATTGTACAGTAGGGGCTCCTTCCACAGGTTTACATATTTTAGTGCAACAAACACCAGATATGTCAAACAGACGAAGAAGAAGTACAGTAACCATTATCTTCCGATCCAGGAAGCAAGTGTGACAAAATTGCAACTTGAAGTGGAAAATAATGGTTGATGTTTTGGGTTAAACAATACCCTGTGCAGTTTTAAACCAATACTGGCAACAGTGGAGCACTGTTTGGATGAGTGGGTCCATGTTTGGTCTATATCTCATGCTGTTGACGGTTTCACAATACAGCCGGTGGCGGTAACGCGCCAAGAAACTTGGCAGTTTTCCATTCAAATGGAGGAAAACAGACGACTGCTAGCTAGAAAATGTGGATGTAATCGGAAATCTACTTTTCTTAGGGGAGCTTTAAGGTTGGGGTTAAAGTTAAGGGTGAAAGTAGAGTAAGAGTTAGGATCATGTTCCTCATGATTGTCAATATTATGATTTGTGCTCTGGAATGAATTTAAATAGGCGGCTGTGTAAATGTGTGTGAATGTTTATCTGATGAGCAGGTGGCGCCCAGCCTTGGCCACAGTGAATGAAAGTGTTTGAACAGTGAATCGTTCCTGTACTGTGCAAAAGCGCTTTGAGCAGTCGTTAAAGGTCCCATGGCATTAAAATTCACTTTATGAGGTTTTTTAACATTAATATGAGTTCCCCCAGCCTGCATATGGTCCCCCAGTGGCTAGAAATGGTGATAGGTGTAAACCGAGCCCTGGGTATCCTGCTCTGTCTTTAAGAAAACTAAAGCTGAGATGGGCCAATCTGGTATCTTGCTCCTTATGAGGTCACAAGGGGCAAGGTTACCTCCCCTCTTTCTGCTTTGCCCGCCCAGAGAATTTGGCCCAACCGTGAGAGGGAGACATCATGGCTTTCAAACGAGCAAGGCCAAGGCCACACCCCCAGCCCCCCCATCTGAAGAGACTTCAGATACAGTATTAGGGGACCACTAAGGTCTACTGTATATAAAAGAGACTTCAGATACAGTATTAGGGGACCACTAAGGTCTATGTAAAAGAGACTTCAGATACAGTATTAGGGGACCACTAAGGTCTATATAAGAGAGACTTCAGATACAGTATTAGGGGACCACTAAGGTCTATATAAAAGAGACTTCAGATACAGTATTAGGGGACCACTAAGGTCTATATAAAAGAGACTTCAGATACAGTATTAGGGGACCACTAAGGTCTATGATAAAAGAGACTTCAGATACAGTATCAGGGGACCACTAAGGTCTAGATAAAATCATCCAAAGAGCACCATATCATGGGACCTTTAAAGAAAAGCGCAATATAGTCCACACAGTCCATTTACATTTACAAATACAGGAAAAGCTGTGGTACCGGTGTCGAGGACAGGCGGCCAGTTCCTGATGTCCACGGTGGCCGTGGCCTCTTTGGAGCGCAGCAGCTTACAGATGACTGCCGTGGTCATCACGCAGGCCGAGTGGCTGACCTGCAGGGACAGACGGGGCGGATCTTTAGGTTACAGCTATGTGATCAGGGTTTAATTGTAATTTTGAATTAACAATTTTCCCAAATCAGGTCAGATGTCAGCTACACAGCGGCAGCCCTGGAGCTAGCAGGGCTAGCTACAGCCCCTGGCTTAGATACCTTTTTATATATTTTAACATTAGATACAAGCAAGGAAAATAACAAAAGGACGCTGATAGGACTTGATAAAAAAATCATTATCTTTGTCACAAAGGCTGTCCATGCCTAGATTTTAATTCATGAAATGACTTGTAAAATTGTTTTACAAATTGAAAAAGATAATATAAGATAAGATCATGTAAGACAAAGCCTTTATTGATCATTTATGGAAAAATAAAGAAAAGTAAAAAAATAAATAATTAGAAGTACTGCACATAAAATACTAACTAATGGTGGTGTGGTCAGTAGCAGCAAAGTCCTAGAAACTTGACTTTAAAAAACAACATTCATTTTAAAAATCCTCAAATACAAAAAGTAGTATTTTATAGTATTTTTACGGCTCCTGACCTCCACGATCATCTTGACGGTGGGCAGGGTGGTGGCGATGTTCTGAGGGTGGGGCGGTCGCACCGTGATGGGAACACAGCCGGCGTACAGGGAGCCGTAGAAGGCTGCGATCAGGTCAATACCTACAGGACACACACACACACACACACACACACACACACACACACACACACACACACACACACACACAGGTGTCAATAATCAATTCCATTTTGTCCGATGTTCCTGATCTGCGTGTCTGCATGAAAACGTTATTCTATAAATTTTGATTAGTGTTATTTAAACATATACAAATACTACAGATAAATATACACATAATCAATAAAACATGTGGTGGAGAGATGTAAAAAAAAAAAAACTCAGAGGGGCTTAATCCGGGCACCCTCCAATGCATTATCTAATTAAAATAGAAAGAAATTAAAATATTGATAAGAAAAGAAAAGAGAAGGAGGTAAAAAGCGTGCATCCTCTCAGACCTGGAGGGTAGACCAGAGCGACGTGGTCCCCTTCCTGCAGACCGGCTCTCTCCATCAGCAGAGCAGCCACGCGCTCCGCCCTCTTATGGAGCTGCAGACAGGTGAGGGAGTTGGACACCGCCCCCTGGAGGAGGGGAGGGAGAAGAACACAGGGAGGAGGAGGAGGAGGAGGAGGAGGAGGAGGAGGAGGGGTAGAAAAGGGATATATGGATTTTAAATGTGATCAACTTTGTAAACAAGAATCTTATTATAAGACATAAGAGGCTTTATTTCATTAGTTATCTCTCCCACTGCGCTTTAAGACCGAGTTAGAGCTCTTTTATAATGCACACCACTAAATGTCTCTTCAAAACCGAGCTGCAAGAAGAACAACTTACAGCCTGCTTATTTTTCAGCAGTTTTGTCCGTGGTGCTTGTCCCTTTTCACTGCAACATGTATAGTAAAACTAGGGCTGGGTAATGTTCAGATATTTTCAATACCGGTTCCTAAACGATACTTTTTTCGATACCAATTTTATAAAACAAAAATAAAAGACATCATTACGGCAAAAATCTTTTTTTAAATTTTCAGCTCCTAATACGTGAGCCCCGTCTCTGTGTAACATAGAGTTTGTTGAACTTTGGTATTAAATGACAATACTCTGTACGAAGGAGGCAATTTGGATGGTGTCTAGAAAGAATCAAATAATTTACCCAGGCCTAGTTAAAACTGTCTGTAGAAAAGACATATTTATAACTTAAGATATGAAGACATCGCAACATTTGATCTGACTCAGATCATAGGAAGTGTGTGCTTTATTTATGGTTTTAAAATGTCTGCAGCGAACAAAAGAAGGGTAAAGCCGTGGCACAGCTGAGAGACTTAATATTATGCAAGGTGTGGTCGGTGGTGTGTGTTGTTACCCGGGAGCTGAGCAGGGTGTAGAGGATGTGGTCTGGTGTGGTCTGAGCTCTCCACTGCAAAACCTCCGACAGGAACAGGAACTGAAAAACGCAGTCAGAGCTTAAGGGTCAGGACTTCATCACAGCAGATTGTGTTTTCTTTACATCCAGATCCATTTCAAATTTAGACTTCGGTTTGTGCAAAACAGATCTTAGTCCGGCACACATTTCCCCACATCTTGAAGTTAAAAAAAACAGACTCAAACAGACTTGATCTGAAGTTTAAGAAATCTTTCTGATCTAAATTTACTGAATGAATAACAGTAAAGATGCATCAGGTTCCCAGAGGACAGAACATTATGTGTTTCATTAGACACAAGCACCAATACCGGAGCTGTCTCATCCACGTCTGGGTTGATAAATCTTTAGTTTCATCCCTCGTATTCAGCAATGCGGCTGCTGTTAGTGCATGGTGTGCTTTTATCCAGAACATTAAAATGGTCCAATCAATACCACAGAAAGTACAAATATCAAAGTAGGCAAGAAACGACCCGCTGATGCGTCAAACTGCCTCTGAAGTATCACTTTATGACCGTTTTACTGATGCAGCAAATGAAACCTTTTCTTGAAACAAGTGATGGGCGTGTGGAGAAAGTTTAACCGCTGCTAATGACTGTAATCAATCCGAAGGCCTGACAAAGTCAAGGGTGTTAGCTGAATTCATTCTCTAAACAAGGTCATTCAGGAACCAATCAAAACATTCTTGACTTTCACTTCACATGTAGTTTCTAAACTTCTGTGAGTTTTGAAAAGTTTCATGCACACGAGCCATCCACAATCCTCATATTGGAGAAGCTGGAACCAGAGAATGTTTGGACTTTTCCATTTGGAAAAATACTTTACCATTTAGATTCAATGTGATTTATTATTTTACTTATTTTTATTGATTTTATTTTTTGTTGTTTTTGTTGTGGTTGTGTGTGTTTGGGACTTGTCTTGAATGAGGCCCAGCAATGTGGGTGGATGGTAGGGGGGGTTGGGGTAAGGGAGGTGGGTTGGCAGGGGTGGGTCGGTATAATAAATAATAAGTATTGAGGGAATGTCACACACCCTGCGGCAAATCACTGGATCGCTTAAAAAAAAAAAAAAGTGAATGCCCCTTAAGTGTGTGAGTCTTACCTGGTCGTTGTCGTCTGTCTGTCCCAGATCTCTGCCGCTGGCCTGAGCGATCCTCTTCCCTGACACCAGATTCCCCACCATCACAGAGGCAGGTCCAATCTCTGCAGCACGCACACACACACACACACACACACACACACACACACACACACACACACAACACACACACAAACACACACACACACACACACGTTAACAACTGTGTTCATTAACGAGCTACAGGCCCGGAGCGTTCCCACACCCATGAGCACTTCCCACCTGGCTGTTTCTGCCGTGGTTTGGGCAGGTTGGTGACGCAGGTGTGGGGGCACATGAGGACGTTGCAGGGGTGCAGCCCCCCCTCCAGGTACAGCTGCTTGATCTCTGACAGGTGGATGCCGCCCAGAGGAGTCTTAGGGAGAGTGTTGGCCGGTACCAGAGCCAGGCAGAACACGCCCACTCCGTGGATACTGTCAATGGCCTGGGAGAGAGAGGGAGGGAGAGAGAAAGAGAGAGAGAGAGAGAGAAGGAGAGAGAGAGAGAGAGAGGACAGTGGAATTATCCGCTGCTGAGGAATTATTGTAAAATTATGGTTTAAGGAACATATAGTCCAAAAAAATGAAATACAACCAAATGATGTAAACAACCACATCCATGGTTTAAAAAACGCAAAAGCACCACTTTAAATCTGGTGTCTACCAGAGATGTGCCTATAAGTTTAATTGCAAAAAATCATAGAACATCACCAGTCGACTTAACCCTCATGTTGTCCTCGGGTCAAATTGACCCGTTTTCCTATATCAATGTTCTTTTTAATTCCCCAAAATACCATTACAACGCTCTTGAAATAGTATTGAGTAAAAGTTGACATATTCCAGTCTGTGATTATCATCAACATCCATTCCTTTAATTTTAGTCTAAATAATTCCTAATTTCTGCTTTTCTAACTCAAACATTGGTATAATTTCCTATAAATGAGGTTTATTGACCATAAATTCCAAAAAATAACTGTAAAACTAAAGTTAATGAGTTAGTGTTATGTAGTGTTGAACATTAAAAGAAAGCGTCAAAAGTGGACAAAAACTTAATAAAAAGTTAAAAACATCAATAAAACGCATCAACACAAGTGTTGATTTTAAATTTGACGGGGAGACAACAAGGTTAAGGAATCTTAGTGGAGTAAGACCAAAAGGACTGACTAGCCGACTAATCGACCAGTAGGGGTCAGTTAGGAGAGAGTTTTAGAAGAGTAGTGAAACGAGAAGTGAATCTGGTTAAAGTAACAGGTGAGATGTGATGTACCTGCAGCACGCGGCTCATCCACTGGAAGCTGTCCTCCTCGGTGGAGTCGGGTCTCTGCTCGGCCACCACCACGATCCTCTCGTCCCTCAGCACGGTCACAGAGAACACTGCTATCCTGCAGGAGAACAACAGAACTCGCTTTCACCTACCGATCTTCTTCATGTGTCTATTTCAGTGTAGTGTAGCTGTTACTGACGTATTAGAAAGTCTAGCTACTCCAATGTACCATTTATGGACGGTGCCTGAGCAGAGCTCCAGCAGATGTTAACCAAGGTTCAGCAGTAGATAACAGAGGGAACGTAAACAGGTAAAAAAGTGTTTGCAGAGAAGAGACAGAAGGATATTAAACTTCAAACAATCCGACTAACACTCGGCTGATTTCATAAGAGCATATGTTCAGTTAACGATGACACTCCACCGCCGGCAGGGATTAAAACATGAAGAGATGAACAAAGAAAGAAAGCAGAGAAGACAGCACAAACACCACCTACACCAAAAAAAATCAGTACAGACTTAACTTTCCTCTGCTTTACATTTTATCAGTGAATCAAAGTTGCAATTGTTTAAAGGTCCCATGACACGGTGCTCTTTGGTTGCTTTTATATAGACCTTAGTGGTCCCTAATACTGTATCTGAAGTCTCTTTTATATAGACCTTAGTGGTCCCTAATACTGTATCTGAAGTCTCTTTTATATAGACCTTAGTGGTCCCTAATACTGTATCTGAAGTCTCTTTTATATAGACCTTAGTGGTCCCTAATACTGTATCTGAAGTCTCTTTTATATAGACCTTAGTGGTCCCTAATACTGTATCTGAAGTCTCTTTTATATAGACCTTAGTGGTCCCTAATACTGTATCTGAAGTCTCTTTTATATAGACCTTAGTGGTCCCCTAATACTGTATCTGAAGTCTCTTTATATAGACCTTAGTGGTCCCTAATACTGTATCTGAAGTCTCTTTTATATAGACCTTAGTGGTCCCTAATACTGTATCTGAAGTCTCTTTTATATAGACCTTAGTGGTCCCCTAATACTGTATCTGAGGTCTCTTTATATAGACCTTAGTGGTCCCCTAATACTGTATCTGAGGTCTCTTTATATAGACCTTAGTGGTCCCCTAATACTGTATCTGAAGTCTCTTTTATATAGACCTTAGTGGTTCCCTAAAAACCTCTATTAAAATGTTTAAATCCTATCCTTTTTGTATGCATCTTACATCTTGCAGTCACACTGTGGCCACACACTTGAGCATCTTTCTATAAAACAAATCTTTACAAAAACCATCTAATCAGTTTTAACTTGATATGCTTGAACAAATGGATTCTTCCTTTTTTAACTTCTCCAGAAGCTTGCATCTTAAATAGCTCTCTGAAACGTAACCAGAGCCTGTCGAGAGAAAGATGGATTTCCTCCTCGGTGGCCGTGGATACGATTAAACTTCACTCTATTACTGTTTCTGGATTCGTCCGCTATTGCTGTACTTTATTAGATTAATAACAAGCGGGGGTTAGGCTCATTTGTCAAGCTGACAGTGAATGTGCCAGTGTTGGACATCTGGCTGCTTTTCAATTTCTGTCGCGGGGATTTTGTTAAAAACTACAAACATGACTTTAAAACTATCTTCTTTTTATTTTATTTTTTTACTACGTGAGCCCTGTATAGTGTTTCCTGTGTGTCTCTACAATGTGTAACGTTAGACAGCCAATCGCAGCCATTATTAGACCTAGGTAGAAGCATGCTGTAAGATTTACTCCTTATTATTAGGTATTTTGGGTATTAAATGACGAGGCATTTTAGGATACTCGATACTTTAGAGGCAATTCGGTCTGTGCCTAGCCCTGCTATGCCATGAACTACAACTACTATTTCTAGTCATTGTTCCATTACAGTATATTTATTGCGACTACTATTGCCACTGTTCATCACACCCCCCACCGGCCCCATCAGACACCGCCTACCAAGAGCCTGGGTCTGGAGTTTTTCCTCGCCACTGTTGCACTAATTGCTTGCTCTTGAGAATGACTGGAATTGTAAATTATATTGTAGTCTAGAACTACTCTATCTGTAAAGTGTCTTCAGATAACTCTTGTTATGATTTGATACTATAAATAAAATTGCGTTGAATTGGATTGAATTTGGCACCCAGCCCTACCTGGGTGTCCTGCTCATCATGTAACAGTCTCTCCTCACCTGCCCCTGTAGACGAACTTCATCGGCTCCACTGCCAGCGCCGTGGCGACGATGTCGTCGGCGTTGTGCCTCCGCCCGCTCACCATGATGAGCCCGTCCATCTTACCGGTGATGAAGACGAGGCCGCCGGGGCCGATGAAGCCAAGCAGGCCGGTCCGCACAAAGGCGTACTCGCTGACCAAACCCCCGCTGGAGCTCACTGGGTAAACCTGCAAACCAACACACACACGTTTCAGCAGCAAGGTCGCCATGGCAACAGGCCAGAGCTACAGCAGAGCTGCATGATAAAATCAGATAAAGATATTTTTAACTTGGGACTTTTATATTGATAATGTCACGCTGCTGCTCTGTAAAGGGGATTTGATGGCCAAGCACGCGCTGCAGAGCAACATTAAAGACACATTGCAATATTGCAGAGATTAATATCCCAAATCCAGACAAAATCATTCTCTAACCTCAAAACAGAAATACAAAAACAACCATTTTAAAGTCTGATTTTATGTTTTTAAGTCACAAAATCTTTTCTTAAAACGTAGTGCTCTAAGAGTGACATCGCTCTAAGCGTTGCGGTTTTTTTAGGCAACTACATTTAAAGGTGTTTCATTATTTCATAGACCAAACAACAAATAAATAATAAAAACAAAAAAGAAATAGCTACTTCACCTCAAAGGTGTTCTTGGTCATGCCGGTGAGGCCGTAGTAGGAGGTGCCGGTGGCGATGGAGCAGACGCAGAACTCTCCGATCTCGTCTGTCTGACAGAGCAGAGGGATGCCTTCTGGTTTCACCACACACACCAGGCCTGGAGGGGGCGAGAGACACAGAGACAGACAAATACAGAGAGAGAGAGAGAGACAGATGGACAGAGAGAGAGAGAGAGAGAGACAGAGAGAGAGAGACAGACAAACAGAGAGAGAGAGAGACACAGAGACAGACAAATAGAGAGAGAGAGAGACAGATGGACAGAGAGAGAGAGAGAGAGAGAGAGACAGAGAGAGAGAGACAGAGAGACAGACAAACAGAGAGAGAGAGAGACACAGAGACAGACAAATAGAGAGAGAGAGAGACACAGAGACAGATAGACAGAGAGAGAGACAGATGAACAGACCGAGAGAGAGACACAGAGACAGACAAAGAGAGAGACACAGAGACAGACAGACACAACAAACAAAGGGTTACCAACTCTCTTCTGTTTCCATGAAAACAGTTATTTTTTCACACAGGGAAACAAATGATGATCCCACCAGGGTCCACTCAAAATGCACCTGTTTATGGGAATAATATCTAAAAGTAGGTTGTTCTAACCCAGTGATGGCGTCTCCTTCATGTCTGATTCAGCCTAAAACCAGGTTACAGGAAGAACTGGGTTAAGAACAGAATATCTAAACAGGAATAAAGATGTGGCATCGACATTGTCTTATAACACAGAATGGCCGAGTGGTGCAAAGTAACTACAGTAAGTACATTTTATTTATTATTTTTTGTTAAAGACGTCCCGATCAGACAGAGCTTTTTGCAGTTGCGTTTTTATGTCATTCTTGTTATTCTAGTTATTTTGCCGTGAAGGTTGATGACGATGAGCCCTTATTTCACTCGGGGCGTTCAGGGCGCTGCTGCAAAAATGTGAGGGGCATACAGCGGGAAAACACGAGGTCCTCAGCGATGCAACAGCAGCGAGTGAAACGTTCACTCTCATTGAAAACCAAAACAAAAAGCCGCCCAGGCTGCTAAAACACACTCTGTCTGATCGCAGCCTTTAACTGAGTACTTTTACTTTCCATATAGTACTTTTTGTTGCTAATACTTGGGTAAAATGCAGGACTTTAACTTGTAACAGTATTTTCTACAGTGTGATATTGTTACTTTTACTTTTTTATGTAAACATCAGGGGTGTCTAACTCATTTTAGTTTATAGGTCACAACCTCTAATTTAATGTCAAGTGGGCCAGACCTGCAAACCACTCCAAAAAGATCAGAAACTTTATCTGCCACAGAGTTTCTTGCCAGAGATATTGGCAAACGCAAGTTGCTTCTGTTATGACAGTGTTCTACGGCCGTTAGGAAAAACCGGACCAAAGGGAACAAAGGGTAATATTCAGAGAAAAAACTCAGAATTTCTAAGATTAAAGACGTAGATTTACGGAAAAAGAACTTGGATATTCTCTGAGATTAAAGTGGTACATTTGGAATTTGAATGAATTACTTTTCTGTATATTTACTGTATCTGTTGGGGGTTTAAAGGTGGTGTAGGTAGGATTGTGAAGATCCAGGATTTAGCCAAAGACAACTCGACGACTTCTCAGTCCCTTCCCCCCTTCCTGCTCTAGTCCAAACGGTCTCCTAAGCCCCTCCCCCCACAAGGGAGAAGGCATGCGTGTACCTGAGCAGTGATAGAGTTAGACTCCCCTCCCCTTGGTCCTGATTGGAGGATCTGAACAGGGGGCGGTGGATTTTTAGCAAATCGCACTACAGTCTGTAGGTGGTGCCAGAGGATTTTAAATGACTTGCTTCATGTAGTTCTACAGGAACGTAGGGTCAGTTTCAGCAAATATGACAGAAAGTCATAAAAAACACTGCATCTTTAACCGGGCTGCTGATCAATTTTGAGTTTAGATTTTGAGATTTTATTTCTCAGTTTCACGTCGATGCTCTCTTATGGAAGAAAACCTCAAAACAAGCGTACTACTGAGGGTCCAGTTTAGTGAATATCTCCCAGTGTGTGTAGTTCCCGTGGTGAACACTGGGTGGTGTGAACTGGCACCGTAGAGGAGAGCTCAGTGATGTATGATTAGCTGTTATGGGTTATAAGAGACAGACCTTCACTTCTGCGTGTGTGGATCCATTCCCATTCATAAACTTACTCATTGCCACAGTGGAGAAACATGTACAGGAGACTCTCACAGAAAGAAAAGTTACATTTCCTTTTATACAATGTTTAATTTCCAGTGTAGATTTTTCTTGTGGAAAGGTTTTGTGATATTCAGCCATACATTTGTCTAATGTACATGTAATGTACATTTACAACACAGTAAGTACACATTAAATGTGAAAGGTACAGGTAAATAAGCAAAAGAGTGTAGTGTGCTGTGTTAAGTTGCTTAAGCTGTTTTAAACGTGGCCTTAAAACCCACCTTTTTAAGAGAGCTTTTGATTAAACTCTTGCCATTTTCCCTTATTATTTGTGTTTATTTTATTTTTCATTTTCTCCATGTGTTTTTATTTTAGCACTTACCTGTTTTATCATGTAGCACTTTGGGATTTGCGTAAATATAAAGTGCATTACAGATTAAATTTATTATTATTGTTATTATTATTGGTGAAAACTACAGTTACTGTCTCAAAATATACACAGTTAAGGAGTCCTGGAATATATATTTGTTATTAGTCATTCAAATCAGCATTATTCTCATTAAAACATCATTGTAAATCCATGATGTTGCTGTTAAGTACATGTTAAGAATACTTTACCTTTGCTATTATGTACTTATTATTTATTTAAATGTACTAATAATTTGCATTGCGAAGTAAAGAGCTGAAACAGTTTGTCTATTAAACCATTTTAAGCAAAAATCCACTGGTTCAAGCTTCTCAAATATGAACATTTTTGGTTTTCTCTTTGTCTTTTTGACACGAAACTGAACTTTTGGCATGGATTTTTTAACAGACCTTGAGAATATAATCAATGTTGATATAATGTATTGCAGTTCTAATTAAATGTACACAACAGATTTAATTGAGTCCATGACATGTCAGCCAAAGTAATAATGTCAGTGGTGTCTGTGGATTCTTCCCTAGGACCTGAAGAACTAGGGGCTAAGTTGGGCTAGCATCCAGGCTACAGTAGCCTGGATGCTAGCCCAACTTAGCCCCGCCCACAATATTTAAGGTCAGGAAGTTCGGTCTGGAGTTGATCCGTTGTGGAGCAACTATGCTCAAACCAGAGCTGGTCGGACCAATCAGATTGTCAGGGCGGGCTTTATATGATGATGGACAGATGATCAACAGTAACGTAATCAACTATGTCACCAAAGAGTGCTTGGGTTGAATTTGTTCACAACAAAGATGGCTGCCGCTGGAGAATTGAAATGAATTTCAATCATCAATTGGAATTCCGCCATTGCGTTCGTTATAGAAGATATCGACAGCGTATTCATTTTAAAAGAGGATGTCTTTACCGACCTTCCTACGGAATTCTGCAAAATTTAAACAGTCATCACATACCCCGTTGCTCTGACTGGTTGTCGGGCTATCCAATAGAGTGCAGAGGCGTTTTCTATCCTGGTTTGGGTGAAACACGGCCCCATAATTACAGCCCAATGGAGCAGGATCAGACTCAGACTCTGACTAGAGTCTGAGTCTGATGACATCAGGCCAGAACAGATGATGTATTATGTCCTAAAAGCTTTTGTATGTCCCGTATTACCTTGTTAAACTATCTGTGTGACGTTGTCCTCAGAGACAAAACTTGTCTCAAACAAAGTTGATGAGAATGGATTGCAGCCATATTGAATATTCTCCCGTCTTTGTGGGTGTTTTTTCAGGTGTTTGAAGCTCTTGAAAAACATAAAGCTGAACCCACTTAACTCGCTCAGTCATGAGGAGAGAGAACACTCTCAAAAAATTGGACATTGATGGAAAGGAGAGGCTGCACATTTACACACCCGTAAAACTAATTTTACGATTTAATGGACTTAATGGAATTTTTTTGCCATTTAGCGCGTGACAACACTTGAAAGGGATAGTTCAGCTTTTTTGAAGTGGGGTTGTATGAGGTACTTATCTGTTGACTATGTGATGAGGATGTCAGAAGCTTTAATGGAAGGGGTTGGTGATGTAATGTAATGGATGCTGATGTTGTTGACGATGATCATTGTTGATTATATTGTGTCAACTTTGTAGGCTCATATGCACTTATCCAACCCTATGTAGGTTACTGTGACGTTTGACGTTGGACTGTGTGTAGAACTTGTGCGTATTTATGTGTCTTGTATGTGTTTATACTTGCTGCACACCTAATCGCTCTTTAGGGACACAAATAAAGTTGAAGTTGAACGTTAGCACATCAGGTGGCCACTGACACTTTTGTAAATATTGAAGTGATAGATTGGATCCTTTGAAGTGTCTTTGTACAGTATGAGCTACTTGTCCATAGTCGGAGTGTTAGCTACAGTAGATGGCAGTCGGCATTAGGGCTGCACGATATGAGGAAAATATTTAATTGCAATTATTTTGACTTATATTGCAATTGATATATGATAAAAGGAAGTTTTCCTCACCACAGAGGATTCTCTCTAAAAGGGAGTTTTTCCTTGCAACTGTTGCACTAAATGCTTGCTCTTGGGGGAAATACTAGAATTGGTGGGTCCTTGTAAATTATAGAGTGTGGTCTAGACCTACTCTAACTGTAAAGTGTGTTGAGATACTCTTGTTATCATTTTATAAATTAAGTTGAATTGAATGATTGACAATATTGGAAGGAATGATCATTTTTTGTATTATTCAGGGTTTCCCCCAGTGTTCTGCAAGCCCGGTGTTGCCCCCCCTATCAGGCCTAAGTTGCCCTGATTTCATCCATAACTCTGTTTTGTTATTACTGGCTCGGGGTTTAACCATTTTTTTTGGGGGGAAACCCTGTTGTTCTTTTTTTCATTTAACAATAAAACAAAATTAAATGATTAATGTGTGATTTTTTTTTGAGGATCTATACCAAACGAAAACTGTTTTCTTTAGTCTGTCGGATACAATTCGTAGGACCACAATACTTAATCCAGAATGGTTTGACACATTTTCGCCTTTAACTAATATTGCACCCCCCCTGTGATTTGAATATTGCACCAGTCTATATTGCGATTTTGATAAAATTGTGATTATTTGTGCGACCCCCAGTTTGGAGAAGCAGGCAAGAGCATCGACATGGAAGCTAAGCAATGTCCTGCTGGAGACACACAGAGTGACGTACCTCCTGGTGTCACAGTGCCAACGTCCTGTACAGTGAGCACCGAGAGGCGTTCTTCTGTGTCCACCCTGACGACCGAGTAGGTCAGACCCTGCATGGACAGGACGCCCCGACCCGGAGGCTGACTGCTGTCCTCCACCGACCTGTACACAAAACCCACTCATACTGTCATTAACCAACGTCACACTGGTTTAACAACACAGAGAACAGCGCCTGTTGTGTGAGTTTTTGACTGAGCATACTGTATTTCATGTGTACACTTGCATTTGATGCTGTATAAATGTCCATGTGTATGTGTTTTCAAATATCAGCTGATCAGTTGTGAGAAAATTCAAAAAATATAAATCGTATAGGGGTGTGAAAAAAAAAAATCTTGATTCACATTCATATCACGATTCAAGCTCTAAAGATTCAAAATCAATTCAGATTCCAAAAATCAATTCTTTTTTTGGGGGGTTTTGTAATGTGTGTGTGTGTGTGTGTGTGTGTACCTCCTGATGGCCACTGTGTATACTATCACATGGGACATTGAAATGGCCTCGCTTGTATAACTTGCATTTCAAATGGAATTTTTTATTTACAACTTTGCAACCATTTCTCCTTTTGTACAAAGTAATAGTTCACCCAAAAACCCTATAAAGTATACATAGTTATATTCACCTTTCTACAGGCTCTCTATGGTCCCAGAAAAAAGGTTTTCTATCAAATGATGTTAAGAAGAGCGTCGATAAATTAAACCCTGTCAGAGCAAACAGACCTTAACGGAGGATGAACGAAAGACAGCATAAAACTATTGCTAAACAAAGCAACTTTATTCAACAAATTCAGTCACAGGAGGATAATACAACAATATTTTAGAGGAAATGTTTGTTTGGATTTCTGTGAGTCCACGAATAGATACAAGACAATCAGATAATGCTGCCTATAAGGAGGCAAGCACCGCATTCACTTTATATTGTTTTTGGGTGAACTATTTCTTTAGTCCTCAGCTGAAAATGAAGATTGATAATTTATTAAACTTCCAGTTTTGTTGCTGCTTCAGTATTAAACTGTAAACTCTGACAAAACTCAACAACAATTTACAATCTGACTCTGTTGTGCAGCAGTCTGTGTCGATCATTGAAAGACTGATTCGTTATTGCAGGTGCATGTAGACTCTTTATGCTACTTCCTCTGTGTGCCGGAGAGGCAAATAAATGTATAATTTATACATGTGTGAATATGTTTATAGTATGTACTCTCTGTGGATGCATCTGCACAGGTGAATGTGTGTGTTTGTGCGAGTGTTTGTGTGTGACAACTGTTTGCTTAATCTGTGTACATGAAGCAAGGTTGAGAGTGTGTGTGAGTGTGTGCGAGTGTTTGTGTGTGACAACTGTTTGCTTAATCTGTGTACATGAAGCAAGGTTGAGGGTGTGTGGTGTGAGTGTGTGTGGTGTTAGGTGGTGTGTTAGTGTGTGTGTGTGTATACCTCCTGATGGCCACCGTCAGGGCTGTGTGTGTTAGTGTGTGTGTGTGTGTGTGTGTGTGTGTATACCTCCTGATGGCCACCGTCAGGGCTGTGTGTGTTAGTGTGTGTGTGTGTGTGTGTGTGTGTGTGTGTGTGTGTGTGTATACCTCCTGATGGCCACCGTCAGGGCTGTGTGTGTTAGTGTGTGTGTGTGTGTGTGTGTGTATACCTCCTGATGGCCACCGTCAGGGCTGTGTGTGTTAGTGTGTGTGTGTGTGTGTGTGTGTATACCTCCTGATGGCCACCGTCAGGGCTGTGTGTGTTAGTGTGTGTGTGTGTGTGTGTGTGTGTATACCTCCTGATGGCCACCGTCAGGGCTGTGTGTGTTAGTGTGTGTGTGTTAGTGTGTGTGTGTGTGTATACCTCCTGATGGCCACCGTCAGGGCTGTGTGTGTTAGTGTGTGTGTGTTAGTGTGTGTGTGTGTGTATACCTCCTGATGGCCACCGTCAGGGCCTCGGGCGAGCTGGCGCAGGGACAGATGACGTCGGCTCTCAGCCCTTTAGTCTGAAAGACGTTGAGGAAGGCGTCGCAGGAAGAGATGGACCCTGACAGACACAAACAGAAACAAACTCTCTCAAGTGCTTCGTTTCAGGCGTTGAATTTCGTTCACTCATGACATGAAACAAGAACCCAAACCGCCATTCTATGAGGGTCTAAAAACAGAATGTTTTTCCCCTAATTAACTTCATTACCGGTGCCCTGTTTCTTCTGTTTTCAGTGCACTGTAGGAATCTGATGCTACCTTTATGGTTTCTGTGAAGGTTATGGTGGCAGCACAGTCATAAGCAGGGCCCATTTTAAAATAATCCCATTCGGCAGAGGTGGAAGAAGTACTCAGATCCTTTGTTTACGTAAAAATAAAATAAAAACAATGTAAAAATACATGTTTTAAAAGTTAAAGTCCTGCATTCTAAAGACTACTTAAGCAAAAGTATTATCATCAAAATGCACTTGTATTATCAAAACGTCTCCGGTTAACTGGCATTATTAGATTGTTAATACTGAAGCATCGCTGTAAGAGCAGCATTTCCTGTTGCAGCTGCTCGAGGTGAGATACTTTGACTACGTTATAAACAGTTTTGTAAGTAGTTTAGTCCAACCCAGGGTTCAGGCTCACCGGATTAATCTGAAGGTGATTCATTAGAGTAAGAAATAGGAAAACAACAAAGTTCTGATACTTTTTTAAATTAATTTCTTTTGGACTTTTCTCAAAACTTTGCTTTCTGTGAATTTTGCCTCTTTGAGCCTCAGAAATTCATTAAAGGAAATGTTTAGAGGGTTTCATTCTAATTCTGTGGCATATTTTCAAACTCAATACGGTTTTCCTGGTTCCTGGTTATATACACCGGTTAAATGAGTTTTAAAAATGGTTTCAATCTAAAAATGTGCAGTTCAGCTCTTGACTTTGAGGGCGTTTTCACACCTACCTCATTTGGTCTGGACTTTCTGAACCAAAATTGCAAGTGAGAAAGGTTCCTCGGACCACGGTCCGGATCAAAAGACCACATTTTGGTCCGATCAAAAGAGGAGGTCCCGGTCCAGACCAAACTGAACCATGGTTGGGTTTGCAGTATGAAGACACTTTTTGAATGCTTCGGACTTTCAGACCAAGTACGGACCGGAAGTTAGGCAACTGCGTACCATAGAAGAAAAAGAAAAAAACCCCCGCTAGAACAAGAAAAAATTACTCGTGGAAGTACGTGGGGAGAGGAGGAGATTAGATATTTAATTTCAATTTAGTCAGACGAAACATTGTTGCTGCTGGTAGTAATACCCTAATAACGCAATCGGGATTTGCTTATTTGTTTTCATTCATACGGAAAAGAAAACCCGTCAAAAAATGCCACAATGCCAACGTCAGACGCAGGCCCGTCTACTCGCCAATCAAAAGGAAACGCAACACACGTACGTGGTGACGACACGCCGTACGTATGTCATGGAAAGTTCTTCAGCGTGCTAGCAAAATCACTGTGTGAAACCAAAAAGAACGGGATCAAATGTATACAATGTTATTAAACACCAACGTTGGTTCGGACCTTGGTCCGGACTGTTAGGTGTGAAAACGCCCTGAGATGTCACAGTGCGCGTTAAGGTACCAAGGGGGGAGGTTTCAAAACATCACAGCTGCATCACCATATAACATCAGCATATAACACCCCAGACTGAATATTCACTGTGATGGATTACCAACATCAAGCAAGGTTCAAGTCTCTGCAAGCTAAAACCAAAATGAACTGAAAATAATTGCAGCCTAGCACATAGAAAAATAACTTGTTGTGTAAACAACATGCAATTTGTAGTTAAAGGGCTACAACGTGCACAACTGATGGTTTTGGAGCAGAAAATGAAAAATGGTCCTGGATTTTGACTGTTATATTTCTGTCTGGTTTCCACTCCAGACAGTCTGACTGAAAACCATTTATCATACCAAATGTGCGGCGGTGGACACATCCTGCTCTATTCCTGTAAAGTGACCCAGTTCCCTGACTTCCCAAGAGACCTTATCTATTTCCCTGACATTCTCTACCTCAAAGCAGTCTCTCTAAACTCCCCCAAGTCAATAAAAAATGAAAAGTGCGCCCTTACAGGGGTTTGATCCGTCGGCCACCAGCAGCATGCGCAGCGAGCTCAGGTTGATGTCCTTCTGGTCTTTGTGGGCCACCAGAGCCCAGTGCATGTCTCTGGACTTCACACACGCTACCTTGGCTGCAGGGAGGCACACACACACACACACACACACACACACACACACACACACACACACACACACACACACACACACACACACACACACAGAAAGAGAGAAAATTAGCATTTAATCTATTTGACAGACTGTTTGACAGAGTTGAATTGACTGAGCTGAGTGGCAGGTGGAGTGTGTGTGTGTGTGTGTGTGTGTGTGTGTGTGTGTCTGACCTTTGTACTGGCAGACTTTCTGGATCCATGACAGAGGGTTGACCTTCATCAGCGAGTAGGGCACGCTGATCACGTGCATCATGTTCATCACACTCTGCACGACACACACACAGACACACACACACACACGCAAATGAACATTTAAGACTGAACTTTTTTTTTCTTTCATTCTTTTACTTAATTGAGTAGAGTTGTTAACTATTACATGATCGCAAACTATTTTGATAATCGATTAATCGGTTTGAGTAATTTTTGTATGAAAACAAAGTAAAACTTCTCAGATTCCAGCTTGTTAAATGTGAATATCTTCTAGTTTCTTCTCTCCTCTGGGACAGTAAACTGAATATCTTTGAGTTGTGGACAAAACAAGACATTTGAGGACGTCCTCTTGGGCTTTAGGGAACACTGATCCACATTTTCCACAATTTTCTGACATTTTATGATTTCTATCTTTGTTCTGGCTCAGTTAAACTCTTTGTGAAACATGAACAAACACAAACAATGAATGCCACAGAACTTTATTTTACTATTAATATATCTATATCATGACTATATACTTTGTTATGTCAGTTATAACGGAAAAAGAGCATAAATCAACTACTTTAACGTAGATTTTCTTTAGGGCTTTATTACGTGGTATAGGATCGGTACTTCCTGACACTGATACCAGCGTTTAGTATCGGAGGTCACACCAATACTGGTATCAGAATATGAACATCTCTAGTTATAACATACATAAATACAGGTTTTGGCTACAGTATCTCAAATACAAATATATAGATAAGACGTTTTAAAAAGTATTAAGCCCAAACACATCTTAAACCTGCTTTCATTGCTTATACCCCTGATATCAGTGGTGAGGGTGAAAAGCAAACAGGAAATGAATGTCATGCTCCCTGACCTCTGGCCTCTAGCAGCAGGGGCATAGCATTAGTTCTGGGTCCTGGAGAAAGGCATTCTCTATGGGCCCCTCCCCGCTTGCCACAGCTATTCACCCCCCCCACTTGACACCCCTGTCTAGTAGGCAGGCCTTACCGTGAGGATGCCGTTCCACAGGCCCACGTCTTTCTTAAAGTCCAGAACGTTCACGATGGTCTCCGCTACAGACAGAAGGGCAGAAGAAAAGGGTTGAATCACTCAATTAATTCAATTCAATTCAATTTTATTCATAGTTACACATCATAACAAGAGTTATCTGAAGACACTTTACCTCTATAATTTACAATGCTCCAACATTTCAAACAATTTAGTGCAACAGTGGCAAGGAAAACTCTCTTTAGGAAGAAACCTCATACAGATCCAGGCTCTTGGTAGGTCGGTGCCGGTTGGGGGTGGGGTGCACAGTGGCAATAGTAGTCACAATAAAGATAATGGAACAGTGACTAGAAATAGTTGTAGTAGTTCATGGCATAGCAGGGCACTGCAGGGCGTTACAGGACGTAGCAGGACACAGCAGAGCATAGCAGGACATAGCATGGCATGTATGACCTGGAGGCTGAGCAGTGAGTGTGTGTGTGTGTGTGTGTGTGTGTGTGCCTACCCTCGGTGTAGCTGCAGGACTGGGTGAGAGCCTGGCAGTGTGTGAGCAGAGCGATCCTGGTCACTGTGACTCCCAGCACGCTGCCGTCCTTACAGGTTTTATACTGAGAGAGAGAGAGAGAGAGAGAGAGAGAGAGAGAGAAACAAACAAACAGAAGGATCAGTGAAATTAGACGAGACGGAGGCCTTCGCTACCTGTCATCAAGGTGCATTGTGTCCAACCAACTGTGTGACTAATTGATTCATTTCATCCCTATTGTACGTGTTATGTGTTAGTGTACAACATATGCCTTTACTGCTTTACTCAACCAAATTAAAATAAAGAGATAAAGCTGGTTTGAAGTTAAACGTTATGATGGCTTTTCACAGCGATGACAACTGAAGAGACACTTAATACGGAAACTTATATCAAATAAAATAGGTTACAGTGGGAATCAACAGACAGGCTGAGGTCCCAGCTTCTGTGGAAGTGTCTCCAATAAAAAAGAAGAGACTTTATCAGCTGAGTCTGTTTGCTCACCTCTATGTAAGCAGTGTCGTTGTTTGCATCTTTGATGTGAGGGAACCAGTCTCTGGGAGGTTTGGAGAGGTGCTTGGACTCTGTTACAAACCACAGCAACTTGGGCCAACCTGCACAGACAGAGTGGGATTATTAATATTATTTATCTGAATAACAGAACAAAAGACTCAGTGGTTTCACATGTCACCCAAATTAATGAGGAAAAAAAGAAGAAACTACAAGAATTCACATATTTTTATAAGAAACACCTTCATTTTAATCTCAAGTACTGTACTAAAGTACAAATCCCATCTGAAGGATCGAGTGTTCCTTTATGTTTGGAGAAACGTCTCGTACTTCTTAAAGCTAAATGAAGTCTTTAAAAAGCCTCTTGGATCTGCTGGAAAATGCATCGTCACTAAGCTGAAAACGGGGCTGTTCTTCTGACATTATGAAACGTTTTAGTGATACGCGGTTCTCACAGGACAGCAACGCTACAAACATATGGTGATCTTATAGAACATGATGCATTGCTGTAGATTAAACTACCCAGCTGTATATAAAGGAGTTAAAATGAGCACAACCGTAAACATCTACAGCGGGGAAATGCAGCATACACATGAATGCAGCAGGACTATTATCAGATTATTAGATACAAGAGGAAAACACCGACAGGGAACATTTTACTGCAACATACATACTTTTACAACTGAATATACTTACATACCGGTATATTTACTTAAGTAATGTTTTGAATGCAGAAATTTACAAAAAATTACAAAACCTGTAATAGAGTATTTTTAGTAAAGGACCTGAATAGTTCTTCCAACACTGGGAGTGACACAAAATTATAATTGAACAGTTTACACCTCAAGTCAACACGTCAAACACACAATAACAGAATGTGTTTTCTGACCTTCCAAATGGATAACATATTCATTTTGAATGAAAACTCGCTCTCTTTCTTCTCTTCTTCTCATTATGTGCCCTGAGACAGGCCTCCCCTCCCCCACAGAGAACCATCTTTACAATCCAGCGAAGATTGATGATCTTTACTCTCACCTTTGAACTGTGGGATCTCTCCTGTTGCGCTTTTGGGCAATCCCTTGTGGCAGGCGTCACTGGTCAGCGCCACGGTAACGCCACAGCTGCCCAACAGGAATCCAATCTGCTGACTGCCGGCATCCTATTGGACGATGAAGGGAGGGGGAGAGCAGACAGTTACGCTCACTTTGCCATCAAAAATCATCGCACTGTATCAAATTCTTATTCGGTTTAAATGCAGGTGTAGGTGTATTATATTATCAACACTGTTGGGATAATATATCTTCTTTTACAAAAAAAAC
Organism: Etheostoma nigrum; assembly: GCA_029931835.1. Taxonomy (NCBI): domain Eukaryota; kingdom Metazoa; phylum Chordata; class Actinopteri; order Perciformes; family Percidae; genus Etheostoma; species Etheostoma nigrum. The sequence goes on from CM057258.1 coordinate 3,125,039, forward strand.
AACATGCCACATGCAGCACAGGCGTGGCTGACAGAAGTGCGGCACTGCTGCACTTTCTTCAGTCCAAACTCGAAATTTTATGGAAAATCCTGCAGTACAAATGCAGGATGGGGGAAGGGGGTTCAAGAGAGGAGGCCAACGTGCTGCTGCAGTCATCGCTGTGTAACCGTGCCGACCCTGCGCTCACAGTGCTGCAGAGACAAGCAGCTGACCGGCCGTGTCTCATAGAGGCACAATGTGAGCAGAAACAGCTGAGATTAGATACAGTGATAAAATCGGCAGTTAGAAAAACATGCATTTTGTTAAAGTAGCGACTTCCAGGAGGTCGCAGCCAGGACGTGATGGCGGGAAGATCAACAGTTGTCGCCTCGCTGATGAACAGTGAGTCTTTCTGCGATGGCAGCGCAGCAGGATAGCTTGTTTGTGACATGTTTCTCTGCTCGCTGTTGTTCAGATGGGATTATTTTCTCAGATAAAGTTATTGCTAGCAAACAGCAAAAGTCCAGAAACCCAAAACATTGTTTCATACAGTGTGCAGTATCAATGAGATGTGCCCACACACAAACACAACTGAAATGAAACACAGTAGGCGGGTACAAACTGGAAAAAAATGACGTGGCCGAGGCAGCGAGGATTACCATTACACAGCAGCACGTGAAAAAAATCTCATTACCTGACCCCCCCGTAGAGAAACTAATCCTCAAACTAAAGGAGAGCTACAGATAAGCTACAGGATGCTTGGTTTGGGTTGTGACTTTGTCAAGGTAAAAAACATGTATGTCTGGATTTCAAAAACAGGAACGATTCCAGGACTTTTAAAGTCTTTGGCACAGGGGGGAGCAGTAATTAGTAAGGGACGGCCCGACGAGGGGGGCATTTTATCAGAATATGGCATAGAAAATCTGCTTAGAAACATAGTGAATATCGGAGAGGATAGAAGAATACAATGTAACTCTGCTAAATAAAACATCACATAAAATATCACATTTATTATTGATTTCATTTTCAACAAATAAATTGGTACCAAAATACCAAGTAACAGGAGGGGGGTGCAATTCATATTTCAGGTGTGGCAGTGCCACCTTGTGCCCCCCTTCCACCCGCCGCCCCTGTTCATAAAGTACCTTGCGGCTCAGGGGGACCTCGATGGGAACGGGGACCACCTCGGCCAGCAGACAGCCGTAGAAAGCCACCATGAAGGCCACGGGGTCGTTGTTAGGAAACACAAGCGCCACCTGGGAGACGGGGGGGATACACAGGCCGGGGTCAGAGACACCGGGAACCAGTGGTGGGATGTAACCAAGTACATTTACTCAAGTGCTGTACTTAAGTACAAATTTGAGGTACTTATACATTACTTAAGTCTTTTCCTTTCATGCAACTTTCTACTCCACCCACATCTCAGTGAGAAAGATTCATCTGACAGCCTAATTATTAGTTACTTTCCAAATCAAGATTTGTGCACATAAAACACATGGAGTTTATAAAAGATAGATAGATAGATAGAATTGTGCTGTTCGTATACACGGAAATCTGTCTTGCAGTACATGCTCCCACAATTACAACATAACAACCTAAAGACAAAAAGCTAAAAACATAAGTATCAGATGGAAGCGGCTGTGGCTCAGTGGTTTCCGAGTTGCCCCTGATGCTGCGCCTTCAGTGTGTAAATGTGTGCAGGTGGCACCTTGTACGGCAGTGTATGAATGTGTGTGAATGGTTCCTGTACTATGTAAAAGCGCTGTGAGTAGTCGTTAGGACTAGAAAAATGCTATATAAGAACAGTCCATTTACATTTACATCAAAGTAAAAACATAAACAGATAATGAATTAATACGAGGGGGGCCCTGGCCTGCAAGAGTGTTCTTAAATAGCCATAAATATATAGATGAAAGTGGGGAGGTTTTATTAGCAATTAATCAACATAACAGTATAACGGCCTAAGTCCAGCTGAAATGATTAGACCATTAAACACACAGCTGTTTGGATCCTTTACATGTTCTACAATGGGAGGATTTCTCTGTATTGAGTATTAACGGCCAGTCAAACTATTTCTCAGGGCTACGAAAGTAAATTGAGTTGCTGTTGTTGTTTTTAAGCAACAAACTAATTTATTTATCTGTATGCTAAATAAAGCTGGTGTTCATTTCATTTGTCAGAGGACTTATAACCTGGACGACCTTTCTATGAGTCAGAGAGAATCCAAAAACAATGAATCATGCGTGTGTGGGTAAGAGGCTGTGGTATAATTCTGGCTGTGCTTAAAGACATATGGTTGACATTTTGGGAAAAGCCCTTTATTTGCTTGGTTGTTGAGAGTCGGATGGGAAGATCAACCCCACTCGCGTATCTGAAGATTTCTATTGAACCAGTAGACGGTTAGCTTAGCATAGAGACTGGAAACAGGGAAACGGCCATCCTGACTCTACGCAAAGGTTAAAAAACACTTTGTTTTTGAACAAAGATACAATGCTGCTCATAAGTTTCTGAACCCATACTTATGTTGAAATAAAAAAAAGAGGAATAAAAAAAAAAATCATCTTTTGGAAATTGATCTTAATGCCTTAATAAAAAAAATAACACAAATTGTACATATCGTACATAAATAAATGCATTTAAGGAAGAACATTTAAATCTGATTACAGATTTGTTTTTTTTAAAGCTTAGATTTATTAAGGCATTGTACATCATTTTGACAAATAAACTTTCTGCAAATGAACTCAGACAACATAAGAATACAATCAGCACAAAGAAACCGAAAGCCGTGTGAGGTGGTGGAGGAGTGTGACTCACCCGATCCCCCGGTCGCACCATGGGCTCCTGCTTGCTGCCCAGTTTGTGGAGGATGTTGTAGGCAAGCTTGATGCTGCGAGACCACAGCTTCCCTGCAGGGAGCAGGACACAAGGGTGAGAGAGAGGGAGAGAGAAAGAGGGAGAGAAAGAAGAGGAGGGAGAGTGAGAGAGAAAGGGGGGGGGGGGAGAGGGGAAGGTAGAGAGAGAGGGAGAGAAAGAGGGCGAGGAAGAGAGAGAGGGAGAGAAAGACACAGAGAAAGAGGAGGGAGAGGGAGAGAGAGGGATAAGAAAAGGGAGAGGGAGAGAAAGAGGGGAGAGAAAGAAAGAGAGAAAGAAAGAGAGGGAGAGAAAGAGGGCGAGGAAGAGAGAGAGGGAGAGAAAGACACAGAGAAAGAGGAGGGAGAGGGAGGGATAAGAAAAGGGGGAGGGAGAGGGAAGGAAGGAGAGAAAGAGGTAGGTAGAAGGAGAGAGAGAGGGAGAGGTAGAGAGAGGGAGAAAAAAAGGGGGAGGGAGAGGGAGGGAGAGAAAAAGGGAGGTAGAGGGAGAGAGACAGGGAGAGAAAGAGGAGGGAGAAGTAGAGAGAGGGGGGAGAGAAACAGGAGGGGGATGGAGAGAAAGAGAGAGGGGGAGGGAGAAAGAGGGAGGGAGACAAAGAGTAGGGAGGGAGAGAGAGAGAGAAACAGGAGGAGGGATAGGGAGAGAAAGAGAGAGAGGGATGCATTTAAGAGATATTTTGTTAAATAGAAAATAAATGTACTGCAGAAAACAGCATCCTTTAGGTATTAGCACAGAACAATGTTATGGACACCCAGCCTGGCCCGCACCCTTACTGAACACAACCAATACACATGCAGTAGGTCTTCTTTGCAGATCTGCTGACTCAAGACAGGTCTTATTAACCTTGTGTCCATGAAATGCCAATAAACCAGAGATCTCCCATCCCAGAATGCTGTGTGGACTAGCTAGAAGGTCTGGCAATGCCAGACTAAGTTGTACATAAGCAGCAGATGAAAGCATTAGAGTGCATGTCAAGAGCGAGGAATCTCGTTTTGTTTTTCTACAAGCCCCTAAAAGCTTAATTTTGTATCTCAACTGCAGAGAAGTTCACTGTTATTTTTACCATTCAAGCATCCAGAACCACTTGGAGTGAGTGCAACAGGAGAATACATCAATTCTTTGATGATCGTATTATACTGCTGCACAAATACATGATGTAAATGAGTCAATGAAGGACGAGAGCGCCTGGTTACCATATGTGAGGACGTAGAGGGGCTTCCCTGCTGTGTCCAGGCTAGTGAGGCAGGGGGCTTTAGGGGAGATGGTGCCCCAGCGTTGGAGAGCAGCCTCCAGGGACGGTGGCCAGTTGGTGACCACGCCCAGCGCCTCGCCCCGCACCGGCATCATCTCCGCCCCCTCCGGCCGCGGCTGATTAGGGTCCGGCTGCTGGACTGGAGATGAGGAGACAGACAGTGTCATCAGGTCACAAACCTTCAGTGTTTCACGGTTTGTTTCGTTCAGGGGAAAAAAACACCACATGGAAACATTTAGCCGTAGCTAGTGGCAGTGAGACGGCTGTGAAGACGCTGTAGTCACACTCAATTCCACCCACACAATTAATTAGGCGGAGCTGTTGTTAACACAGATGTGAATGTAAAATGTGTGAGTGGACAGCTGATATATCCCTCTAAGGTGTCGAGGCAGCAGACAGGAAGGATTTGGAAGGATTCAAACTTTGAGCCATTGTGATAAAACGTGGATCAGAGTGACTTATCCACTACGTTAAGGCTGAATGCATCGTTTATTTTCCCCGTCATCGCGACATCAACAGGCGCAATGAACACAACGCAAAAGGCTGTGGCATATCGCGGAAGACACTCAAAGATTTTTTTGTTAGATGAAAGAAAATATTAGTAGAAAATGGCACTTTAAAATGTAAAAGTCATTCCTTTTTTTAAGAACTGCCTTTTTTTTTAAATTAAATTAAATTTGCAATATTCAACGTTATCCCATATTTTTCCCATATCGTGCAGACCTACACTACATTAACCCTAACCTATATCTTGAATGACCACAACACATTTATTTACAACACATTGCAACACTGACTTTTTCCATACAGCTACAGTAAACAGCACTTTAGTCTAAAATGCAAGGTTTCTAAAGAAGACAATATACGATTAGAAATGAGGAGACAAAGAGAGAAAATGCAGCCAGATGGTGAGAGCCAAGCACACAGCAGACAGACGTAATGATCTGCAGAGAAGTCTGGGAGCAAGATTCCTACGTTATACATTTAAAAAAATACTTTGTGTTCTATATGGAGCAGGCGGATGATCATCTGGTCCCTGTCATCTCTTCCATATGAGATAAAAAGTCAATCTTTACACTGACACAAGGCAGTGAAATAAAAGAGAATGTGAGTTTAGCACAATGTCACAGGTGAGAACATTTTCCATTTTTAATCTACAGTTTATACTCATTAGAAACTTTCATATTTATCTTTCTATCTGTGTTTACAGACTAACAGATAAATAGGAGCCACTGTTTTTTTTTTTACCTACATGTCCAAAAAGCTTTGGCTGGCCTTTAAAGTTTTTATTCAGAGAACATTAGCTGACCACTGACACTTTTGTAAATATTTAAGGGATAAATTGGATCTTTTGAAGTGTGTTTGTATGAGTTACTTCTCCATAGTTAGTGCGATAGCTACGGTAGATGGCGGTTGGCACAACGACAGTTTGGAGAAGCAAGCATGAGTACCGAACGGATGCTTAGCAATGGCTTGCTGTGGACGGGGGGGCTTTACCAGCACTTCACGCCGGGGAACTGAAGCCGTTACCTCCGCTCTCTTCAAAGCCACCAGACTCCTTTGACAAAAACATTTTACCTCTCAGAACACGGGAGTTGTTGATCTACCGCTGCCTCCATCGGTTAGTTTGATTATGCCATGAGCCGCTTTCTGACCAGAGGGATATTTGCAGTTCCTAGAACATAACGTTCCTAGAGCATAACGTTCCTAGAACATAACGTTCCTAGAACATAACGTTCCTAGAGCATAACGTTCCTAGGACATAACTTTCCTAGAGCATAACGTTCCTAGAACATAACGTTCCTAGAACATAACTTTCCTAGAACATAACTTTCCTAGAACATAACTTTCCTAGAACATAACTTTCCTAGAACATAACTTTCCTAGAACATAACGTTCCTAGAACATAACGTTCCTAGAGCATAACGTTCCTAGAGCATAACGTTCCTAGAACATAACGTTCCTAGAACATAACGTTCCTAGAACATAACGTTCCTAGAGCATAACGTTCCTAGAGCATAACGTTCCTAGAACATAACGTTCCTAGAACATAACTTTCCTAGAACCCTTTTTTTCTCGTGCCGCGACTGGACCAATTTGGAGATTATTAAGTTCCTCTGGCTACAGTTCCTTCAGAGCAGGGTCTTTTCCCTTTTCCACCTAGTGGGGGTTAGAAGGCTGTGTTATAATAACAAAAGGTCAGTTCCTAGGTCCACTTGGCTAGTGTGAATGCAAATGGAAAAAACACATTTGGGGGTTGAGAAGTTAGTAGAACTGTTTAGAAGTGGACTGTTCCTATAACTACGTTCCTGTAACTAACTGGTCAGAAAGAGGCTATTGTGTGACTGTCTTTAAAAGAATTAGGAACTAACAAAACCTACAAATAAACTAACCAATGGAGGCAGCGGTAGTTTAGTTCTATGAGGTAAAATGAATGTTTCTGTCAAAGGAGTCTGGTGGCTTTGAAGAGAGCAGAGATAACGGCTTCAGTCCCCTTGGGTAAAGTGCTGTCTGATGACAAGGTAAAGCGGTGACAATATTCTAAATATAGCATAGACTTAAACTAATATAGATGGTTTTAGGTGTCGAAAATGTGTACATCTGCTACACCAAGTATTCATCTTTTATTATACACAGTATGTGTTGGTCAGTTTGTCCCATTTTGCAGCAATAAAACTGAAGTGATATGAACAAAGAAAAATGTATCTTTTTAGATAAAACAGATGTTGACAAAGTTTCCTTTGGGGGACGTCAGTTGAAAAATTAGAAGTTGGAAAAAAGGTTATAAATTGCAATATATTGCAGAATATTGCAATATCTTTAAAATTGTAATAATATCGTATCGTGATGATATTGTATCGGGAAGCGTCTAGTGATCCCCCCCCAACACCGTCTACTGTAGCTAACACACTAACTATGGGGAAGTATTTCATACAAACACACTTCAAAAGATCCAATCTATCCCTTTAACACGTCAGCACTGTGTTGTGTCTCCAGGTGTTTCCTCTTTGACAAACACTTGTTTTTACACCTTGGCAGAATGAGGTGAGGTGACTGTCGGACACCCGAAGGGGAACGCGGCGCTCTCACCTGTCCAACACAAGTGTTATTAAAGGAACCATCTAGAGAATCACTCATGACTCCAAAGTATGAAGAGAGATTGGATAACTAAAATCAGACAGACAGAATCAGAGACGGTTTCTAACCCTCCAGAAGTTCATCAAAGTCATCGACAAAGAACTCCCGTAGCGGAGGTCTGCGAGGCTGCTTCAGTGTGTTCACGAGCTGCTGGATTTTAGCTGACACGCGACTGCTGACTGGAACACCTGTAAAAACCCCAGACACATACATTTGGTTTTTTTTGCACCTTATTGATAATCTTTGTTGCTTATATTTTGTTTTATTTGCAGTCTTTATCATTTGCACTCTTTCCTACTCGTACTGCAACTGCTGCACAACAATTCCCCTCGAGATAAATTAACTTTTATCTTATCTTATACACACGGGCTAAAGATGATGTTTTTGACTAATGTTTTAGAATAAGTGGAAATAAAAAGTGGTGGCCTGGGTTGCTTGCAGGACAGTCCTTATTGTCTTATCAATAACAATTCCTTCAAGTGTTACGGCAAGTTTTTTGAGATAGCGACTGCTGATAGATCGCTGGTTCAAATCTCTAGAGGCTTCTACAAAACACGGGAAAGATCATTTGGATTTAAATATATGGAAATTAAATGTATGTAAACTGTAATTTCCCCTTGCAGGATTAATAAAGTATACATTATTATTATTACTACTATTATTATTCCTTGAGCGAGGCTTTCATGCTCTCGTGGAGCTGCTACAGACTGCGGCCGTTCAGTTTTCAAACTGTGAACTGCATGATTGTGAAGCACGTTGATTAAAAACAGCTTGCCTTAAAAAAGAAAAACACACGCATGAAAAGGTAAAAAACAAAGAAAAGTCCAATCTGTTCATCCAGGGGAGTGACATGAACAGACACAAAGTAATTGGTCAGTTCTCTAAGGCGATGGTCCAATTTGAGCTCACCTCCTGATTAAGGAGATTCTATTTTTGAGCCGGTATGAGTATTCAGAGGCTCTGGTTGGGAGCAGGCTAAAAAGGTGCATGGTGACTCTTACCATCGCCCGTCTCCATGCGCTCTGCGTTGCCGTACTTCTGCGTGTTCCTGGCAATGGTTCCCATATTGGCCATGTGGTGACGCTCGGTGTGGGAGTGGGACGAGTCCGACGAGTAGCCTGTCACATCCGGGGGGGCTGAGTGATTCTCTGCAGGGAGACGAGAGAGGGAGGGAGGGAGAGGAGAGAGATGGTGACTAATGTGTGTGTCAAGTGCTCTCTTTTATTATAGACACTTAAACACGTTGTGATGTTTCTGTGTTAAGCTGGGTCTCATCCCTGCAGTCCATCTACTCAACACAGTACCTGTCTGGAAATAATACTTCCTTTGTGTTCTTATACTCAAATGAAAGCACGTTTTATGATACAAAGTGTAACATTTCAAAACAAAACCTGCCTTTCCAATCATAGATCAGGTGACTTGATTCCTTCGACACAAATATACAGATATAAATAATAAAGAAAATCAATTTATCACATGAAGAAGCTTGTCGATAACTATCCTAAAATCAATAGCACAGTGTAGTCAAAGGTTGTTCTGATAAATCAAATGCATTACATACGTTTATATTACTGTTTTGTCTGACTTTGGCCTCAAATCAAAAACCAAAGGACTGTTTTCCTGGAAATTTGACTACGGTTAAATTTATTGCAGCTGATATTTAAGTATTTACAGTTTGTGTCGGACGTACCGTCCGACTCCAGCGGCGGCGGCCACAGCATGTCAGATCCAAACTCACAGGATCGTCGCAGAGATCCTCCGTTCTCTGCAACGCTCAGAGCTCCCTTCCTCTTCAGAGACAGGTGGCCGATACCTGAACGCACACATGCAGGTGTGTTATACTGTTCACACGCTGATGCAAAGGTAACATAAAAGTTTTAACAATTTGCTGCCCAAACTTATGTGGTGGCAGTAGCTCAGTCCGTAGGGAGTTAGTTTGGGAACCGGAGGGTCTCCGGATCAAGTCCCTGTACGGAGTGTGGCGTGGTGTGGATTGGTAGATGGAGAGATGCCACTTCCCCTCCCTGGCACTGCCACTACGCACCCCCCCACCGCTCAGGGTGCTGGCAGCCCACTCACTCTGACATCTCTCATGTGTGTGTATTTCAGGCACAGTAATTTCCCCACTGGGGATCAATAAACAGTATAAATTAAATTATTTAATAATACATTGCCAAAGGGGGCCGTCACCAACGGACGCCTATCAAATGCCTCCTTCAACCGATCAGTGTGACGTAGCAGCGCTATGGTCATAGCCTAAAGTGCGCCTCAACGGTTGTGATTGGTCTTTCGATTTAGAAAAATTGGAAATGGACTCTTGGCCAAAGCTCAAATTTGAAGGAAGTTCCTCAGGGTTGTCCCAGGCTAACGTAACAAGTGAGTCTTACCGTGGTGCGACTGCGACAGGTGGCTCTGCTGGTGGTGCAGCTGGCCCAGGTGTGTGTGTCCTAGGTGTGCGTGCGCCAGGTGCGAGATGTGCGCGTGTGCCAGCGAGTCGGCCAGCCGCCCGGCGTTGCCGCTGCCTCCGCTCTGCGTGGACGAGGATGAGGACGAGGTGGAGCCCAGGTGGGCGGGGCCTAAGTGGGACGGGCGGCTCATCCAGTGCTCCATGGCCGACATGTCGTCCCCTGGCCCCGCCTCCTCCTCGGAGCCCGACGACGAGTCTGAGCACAGGGGCGACAGGCCTAGTGAGGGTCAGTATGTGTTATCAGAAAACCTTCACACAACGTCAACACAACGTCAACACTAGAGCTGGAACAACTCCAAATGGTGCTGTACAATTCACTGTCTCAGAAATAACTTTATTATTATTAACAATATAATTATCTTTTTCAGTCAAATTGAAAACTATTTATTACTTTTTTTAAACAAATTTAAGATTTGAATAAATTCCAGGATCCATATCCATCCATCTTTAGGATATACACACACACACACACACACACACACACACACACACACACACACAGTATGTGACTGCAATACTGCAAATACATTTTACTATTCATTTAATTTACTTATATTTATTTATTGTTTGTACTTGTACTTTTCCCACTATCCCTTGTTGAATGTTGATACCACTCTCATATCAGCACATTAAATGTGAAACCAAGAATTAGTCAGGTACATAACTCTGTGTTTTGTACATTTTGATCAACCAAGATATATCAAAGTCCCTCAGCTGGCTGCAGCTTCCACATGTGAGCCTTTGAATGGTAAACAAATCTGAATTGGGCTTAATTGTCAAGATTCAGTAAAATAATAGCTCAAAGTCAAGCAGCAGACGATGCTTCACCACTTTTCAGCATCGAAGATATAGAATCTCTGAGACTGCCGGCTCTCAAAATGTCAGTAATTAGTCAGCTTACATAGCAAAAACTACAAGAACCAATTTAGTTGCAATTCAAGCTGCATTTAAAAAAAAAGAACCAGAGACTGAATTTACTTCTTTGAATAAGAGTTAATCATCTGAACTAGAGCCCGACGATAAATGTTCCTTAAGGCTGTTATCAATACAAATATTTGGTGATTTAAAAATCAGATATTCTGATATATTGGCAGAAAAAAATATATCTAGAACCGCGTAACAAAACATGAACAGATTTCCCTAAGATTAGTTATTTGTAGTTATTTATGAGTCCTCACTAAAATAATATGATAATAGAGAGAAGAGAGGAACATCAAAAATATATTAACGATGTGATAAATAAAGTGTTTAAAAATACAAACTTAAGATATGAAACTTAAAGTCCTTAAAAAAATCAAAGAGTTGCCAACAGGCACGTTGTAGAGAGAACTCTGGTGGCAGCGCCAACACTCATGACATGGTTGAAGTGGGTTTTGTCCGTTTATATTTAAATTTTTTAATATTCATTTATCAGCCATTATAAATGCCGATACAGATAGTTTGGAAAACGCCCAATATCGGCCCGCCGATATATCGGTCGGGCTCTATGTGAACACAGAGGAGCAGGCACGGCAAACATCCATGTGATCACAAGTCTTACATTTACTAAGTAACATAAGAAGCAGATTCATTTTCCCACCAGGATTTCTCTAGAACAGTGTGTGTTGTTAGACGGCGTAAACACGTTCAGGTACATGTGAGCCTCCGGGGGAGACGTCAGGTTCACTTAAGATTTTTCTCGAATGGCTAAAAGGCAAATTACCGGTGAAGAAAATTATTAAATTTGCTTCATTAAAACTCAATCAACACCCAAATTGCGGCATCAACTCTGATTATGTTCAATCCAATGAGCTCATATTTCAGGTAAAGGTCAACTGCATCCCATTTCAGCCAACTTCTCACAGTGACAGAGTGCACAAACACATTCAAATAATAACTCATAATAATCAGTGTTTTTCCAGTTTTTTATTGCAGGCCACTTTACACGCCGTCTGTTGTTTGTTTTAACTGTTAAACTGTCAACGGGTTTGCATGCCTCAGAAAATGTGTGTTTTAGCAGCTTTTTTTGGTGAAATAAATGTGTTCCTCTAGAGAACCAGAGACAGAGCATTACAACATAATCCTGTCTGGGCGCAGGGCGGCCTCTCTGGGGTCACATTTTAGGCTTAGTGCCTAACCCGGTTCAGCTGAGATAACTAGTGTGTGTGTGTGTGTGTGTGTGTGTGTGTGTGTGTGTGTGTTTCTCATTTTCCAAGCATTTTATAAATGCAAAGTCACAGGAAAAATGATCAAACTCTTGGTTGCTGTTAATGATGTTAGTCTGAGAGTTTAGGTGAATTCTCTCCAAGAAATGTGAACGTCAGTACATCAACTCTAAAGTCATCTTCTTCTTAAAAACATTGCTCTTGAACTATCTCTCTTGTCGACCAAGAAAGTAGTGTAGTGTATATTTGTGCCGCGTGTGCAGGTGTGTGTTTTTGTATGTGTCTCGTCACCTGGAGGCGTGTACGCATCCATGGAGGTCTGCACCACCAGCGAACGTCTTTTGGAAGGCATCGGCACCGCCACCTTCCTCTCCACGTGTCGCGCCAGCACGGCCTGCACCGCCTCGGTGTGGACGTCTGAGAGAGGGAGGGAGGGAGGGAGACGGAGAGAGAGACAGAGAGAGAGAGAGAGAGACAGAGAGACAGAGAGAGAGAGAGAAAGAGAGAGAGAGAGAGAGAGAGAGAGAAAGAGAGAGAAAGAGAGAGAAAGAGAGAGAAAGAGATTCCTTTACACAAAAGGCAAAAGGAGGAATCTTCCCAGGCTGAGTTCACTGTTTTACTGAATTTAACTGGTTTTCTATCTGGACTCGACAAATATCAGTTTGTGTAGTTGTGTAGTACCACATACTGCAGTTGAAGTAAATATCAAACAAATTCACTATAAATGGAAATGACTTAAAAGAATGTAAACATAAAAATGTTTAGCTCAGCTTGGCTAACTGGCTCCAAACCAACAATGCGTCTTTAATTTTGATTTAGTAACAAGATTTTAGTTTGTGGACTTTTGAATAAAATATATTTAGACTCACTTATTAAAGCACATAAACCCATGAGAAAGGACAATGTTGACTTATTCAAGATAAGATATTGGTCAATGAAAAAAGAAAGAAAAAGGACTTTGACTGAGACTCCAGAGTTTTAACACAGAGTAAGTTAATAGGAGGGCGTGTGTCTTTGTGAAGTGTAACAGAAAGAATAACAGACACAAAAGAATAAGGAAGAATAACAGAAATCCTGCATTACGGTTTTGCATTCTGGTATAGTAATTGCTTCGATATGACTGATGAAAGTAAGATCTGAGTCTTTTACAACACCTATATTTCCAACTTATGGGAAGCATAAGAGGAAGTGTTTTGAACCATAATTGGGAATAAAAGTCTGCACCGAGTTTGACTCAAAAGCTCTATGAAAAAGTGCAATATTTTACTTTTTTAATTTAGTACTCCTTACATGACTCTTTACATGACAAAGCCATCCACCCGGATGCAGTTTTATTGTTTTGTGTTTAATTCAGTAGACTTGGATTGGATAGCGAGCATCGGTTAACTTCTACGTAGTAGGGCTGAGTAATGAATCAAATTTTAATTTTGATATCAGCTCCTAACGATCACAAAAACAGAGTAATCGAGAAAAATGATTATTTTGAAAACTTTTATTTTGATTTGTGTTCTGAATGAAAAAAAAAATGTTTGAAAAAACATTTTTTTTAAAGTTCAATAAATGAAAAATCTTCCCATTTTATATTATATTTGATACAATAATCGAGCAGCCCTACTATATAGTTATATTATTTAAACATAAGGAGGAAAAATGTCCATGTACAGCAGTGACGTTGCTGCCTGCGGCTGACATGCAGGTGTGCTCTCTGTACCTGATCTGTAGCGCTCGTCTCTGGTGCCGGAGGTTCGCCGCCGGTGGAAACGGGCCGCAGAGGGAGGGCCGAGTGGGGCCCGATGGGACATGGGCCCCTCCATACCTACAGAGGCAAGCAGACAGACAGACACACACACACACACACACACACACACACATATATATATATACACACACACACACAGACAGACAGACAGATAGACACACATACATACATACACGTTTCACAAAAGCAATAAATACAGTCATTGCAAAAAAAGAAAAACAAACATGGAGATGATTTGAATCGGCAGAAAAATGTGATTTTTCTGACATCATAAAACAAATAATTAAAAAGATAACACAAAATGAAATAATAATAATGTGGTAGGGCTGTGATATTGTTCTGCTGTCTGACAGAATTTCCCTCCGTATTTTGTGACCAATGACACCCAGAGCTACATCGCTGTCTGTGTGTGTGTGTGTGTGTATGCTCGTGTGTGTATGTGTGTGTGTGTGTGTGTGCGTGCAGGTTCAGATGCAGAGGCCCAAGCTGAGCTCTAGGGAGTCTTAACCTACATTCACTAATGACGACGGCTGAACACTGAGTCTATGAAGTAGAGAGTCTCATCGCGACTGTATTTGTCATTATACCAAATCGATACCCTGGTTGTCAGATGGGAATATTTTATCTATGGGAGAGGGGGTGTGTGTGTGGGGGGAGGTCAGAGGTTGCTAAATTACCTCCAGCATGTGGAAAATATGCCCTGATCAGTTTGGACCTCTTCTTCTCATAACCCTTCTGAGTGATGTCCCCTGCAAACAGATAGAGATAAATAGAGAGTGAAAGAGCCAGTGACGGCTGTGTGAGCTGCTTTATTTATTTAGTTATTTTTTTACCATTGAAATAAGTTATAAAACATATTGCTTAAAACTTTTTTTTTGTTTTTACTTAAAGGGAAGCACTCAGTTAAAATCTCACGTCACACAGCCTCGTCTGCCTCTCCCAGTCTTTTAATGTCTCTGTCTAGACTGTTAATAAAGATTAAAAATAATGAGAAACATAAATAAAAACAAGACAAAATAAACAATGGGATGAATAATGATGACAATGAAGACATAAGAATACAAAGGAATAATGCAGATTGTTCAGTTCCAGAGTCCACTTGTACCAGCGGCTGTTGTTTTGTCTTCATCTCGTTTAATGAAAAGAAGACGTATGACAAACCCTGGCAGGACGCTCTACAGCATGTCTAGGCCTCGTCTGCTTTCTTATTCGAGAACGCAAACGCCTCATATTTCTTCCATCTTTAGTGTTCTTTTGTAGTTTCCGCAACAGAGGACGCCGGACTCTGCCAAACAAATGAAAACCTGGAAGAGTATAAAGGGATTTTGTGTGTGACGGAAGAGCTAGCCGAGATGTTGACTTATTGCCACGGAGACAGAGAGAGGGAAACAATGCAGGGAGCTCACTGTGTCCCGCAGGAGACAAAGAGGGATTCAACTATACAGTTCTGATCAAACGGGGTGTCCAGTAGAGCTGCAACCATTAGCCGACTCATCGATTAGTCGATCGACAGAAAAATCCTCTATTTTGACAATCGATTAATCGTTGAAGTTATTTCTCAGCTCCTCAAATATGGAGGTTTCCTGCTCTTTTCTGACTTGTATCATATAAAACTGAATATCTTTGGGTTTGAGACTTACAAAAAAGACATTTAAAGACATCACTTTGGATTATGAGAAACTGAGATGGACATTTTTAACTATTAGCTGAAATTTTACGCCGCAAACGATTCACTGAGAAAAATAATCGGGACATGAATGGATAATGGAATGATAGGTTAGTTGCAGCCCTAGTGTCCAGTACTGTAAGCCCCAGTGTGCTTTAAACAAAGTGCAAATTGCATAACCCTGGATTTCCACCAACTGCAAAACGGCTGGTCTGGATCTGTTGCGGCATGCCTGAGGCAATGACTGACAGCTGAAGTCACGAGGACCCACGAGATCTCACAAATTCCCGTATGATCGTAGAATATAACAGGATGTAGTTTCTATAAACAAAACCACAAAACCTCTGACCTGTCGGTCAGGCCTGTCTCCGCCCATTATGACATTTTCAAGGTGTAGTGCAGGGAAATATGTTCCGCCAAAAGCCATAACTGGAATTAACACTACTTGAGTTTTAAGGATGAATCATACAATGAATAACTTGTATGTGTGGTATGTTTGTGTTTTTGTGTCTTAAAAAAATACCCCTTTAAAACATTTTATGGTGACTTTCAAAAGCTCTTTTACATTTATTTTACTTTTGCTTAAGGACTGCATCCAATTTTATTGTACATGTACAATGACAATAAAGACTATTTGATTCTCAATTCTGTGCCAACCCATGATGGCTGTACATACTGTGTATTGGAATTGACAACAAAACACTATAGAGGAAGAGATGACTTTTAAATAATGTGGACGGATGGACCGAGAGGTCAGTGTGGAGGGGCAGCCATTTAAAAGCTCATTATAATCCCTGAGGGATTTTTCCCGCTGCCTAAGTGACCATTGATGTCCCCCGCTGCACGCCACCACCACCTGTCAATCACAGCACCCCAGGGCCCTCGCAGCGGGGCTAATGGGAGCTGATACCTCCTTGTTTGTTCCCATTAGAAGCTGCTAAACTGCCTCGCACCACTGTTCTAATTATCGATTCGTATTCGATTGCCACGGATAGTTTTAGGGTCGCCGACAACAGAGAGCCGAATCAAACCCTACGGTTATAGAAACCCAGCAAAAGAAGAGCGGCCACGTGAACGTGCTGGTGTGATAATGTGTTTCGAACTAGAGAGCGGACAGATGTGCATTTTAGCACACTATGAGAGACATCGTTCTCCTTAAAATAACACAACAGGTCCACTTGTTTTAGAACGATGTCTTTGTGTTTTATGACACAAACGCTAGCGTCAAAGGTCAAGACCGGAGATTCCATGAAAAGACCAAAACCAACAATATGTTACGGTGGTCTGTCACCTTGAAGAGACTTTAAAAAAAAAAAAAGTTTCAGTAATTTTCTAAAACAGCTGTTTACTGTAGTTTTATATCAAACAAACGGGAGGAAATGCATTTGTTGGGGACTATTTTCAGCAGCGGATGAATCCACACTTGGTGCTCTAGTGAGTATTTGTGGCAGCAGGACTGTGTGTGTGTGTGTGTGACTGAGTCAGAATAAACTACAGCGTGTGTGTGTGCGTGTGTGTGTGTGTTCATGGTGATGAAGGAACATGTCAGCCAGTGCAACAGTGTGGCTCACTGATGGGTTTTTATGATATATCCGGCTGTGATACACACACACACAATACTTGTTAGTAGTTGTTTCTTTTGGTCTTTTCATGGGATGTGTTGACATTAGAAAATGATAGCATCACCAGCAGGGTCAGCACCTCCAAATCTGAGAGCCATGGTTGGTTCTCTGCAGGAAAGGGTGGGTTGCCGCTTTTGGGTTGGGACAGGGTCTCTGCCCCATGTGAAGGAGTTCAAGGTGTATCTCAGGGTCTTGTTTTCGAGTGAGGGTAAAATGGAGCGGTTAGATGGACAGGCGGATTGATGCAGTGTCTGCAGTAAAGCAGGTGTTGAACCGGACCATGGTGGGGAAAAGAGAGTTTAGCCAAAAGGAGTTACCAGTTGGATCTACATTCCAACCTTCATCTATGGTCAGGGCGGCCCCGTGGCATAGTCAGTTTAGGCAAATGCTAGGGGCGCCGGCAGTCCAAATGAGTAAAGAAAAGTTAAAGATAATAAGAAACAAACACCAAAAATGCAAAAATGTTGAAAAAACATATATGCCAGACAACTTCAAAAACAAATGCAAAAAATGACAAAAACATTGGAAAAAGCGTAGGGGAAAAAGCTCCTAAAAAAGTGCCAGAATGTCAAAAATCTCACAAAAGTAACAGCTGAAATCTTGTTGGCTCTGCCTATGGTCATGAGCTTTGGGTAGTGACCCAAAGAAGGAGATCGTAGAGCCGTCGGAAGCAGACAGCTGAGTTGGTTGGGGGGTAAGGATGCCTCCTGGTCCAGTCCAGCTGGGCGGTGTAGAGCCAGACACGCTGGAGGGATATACATCTCATCTGGCCTGAGAACGCCTTGGGATCCCGCAGGAGGATCTGGAAACCATAGCCAGGGAGAGGGACGTACCTAACATGACATGTTGCCACAGCAACCCGATCCCGGATCAAGTGGATGACAATGGTTTGGTGACTTGCAGTCAATCGCCCTGCGACCGCAAACACAGCTATGTGTGTTCTGCTTTATTTGAAGCTGTTGCTTCGTCTGAAATAAGTGACATTATTACACCTGAGTGGGGATTCTGTTACTCCATTTGCCAAAATGTGAACTCAGCTGTTTGCACACAGATTGGGGTTTTTTTTGGGAGGGGGGGCTCATGGCTCCAGGGAATAGTTGCAGCTGTGCATCTATGCATACAAACAAGTTATGGCTGCAAACAAATATTGACTACAGTGACTTATTGCTGGCTACTGCAATATTCAGGAGTCAGTATGCAAAAGGAGGAATTTCTTCCCCTTTTTGCATGTCTTTTCGAGACAGAAACATCTTTTGGTCAGCATAACATAACATAATAACAAATACATTCCTGGACTACAAATCAAGTTTACAAATCTCCACTGAGCACACTTGGTTCTCTCTCTGTGCACCCGGGCTGCTTTGGCAAAACTCAAATGTAACAGAAATAGTGTTGCAAATTTATGAATTAACGAGAAAAAAAGAGTCCTGCTGCAGAGTGTGTCGTGTGTGTTAAGTAGGAGTGCTTTTACTGAGAGAGGAGTGAATGAAATGGGGCTGGAAAACAGAGAAAAGGAAAGAAAATGAGTGTCAGATAGATAGATAGATAGATAGATAGATAGATAGATAGATAGATAGATAGATAGATAGATAGATAGATAGATAGATAGATAGATAGATAGATAGATAGATAGATAGATAGATAGATAGATAGATAGATAGATAGATAGATAGATAGATAGATAGATAGATAGATAGATAGATAGATAGATAGATAGATAGATATTTTATAAATACAATGAGAGCCAGAGAACGACAAGAGCTTTCATTACCAAATCGGACCGTGGAGAATGGCCAGAACATCTGGGTCCAATCTGCTCATCTGTGCTGCTCTGTGTGAGTGTGAATGTGTGTGTGTGTGTGTGTGTGTGTGTGTGTTTTATATCTGAGTGAGGCCTTTTTCTTAGATCAACCGCAGCATAACAACATTCCTGCTTCTTCTTCTTCTCGCTCACACACACACACACACACACACACACACACTCAAAGACACACACAGACACAAACACACACATGCACGCACGGCCCGTGGGGAGACGCCATCTTCCACTCGCAGCGCAGCAGAGCAGGGAGGGTGTTGCCTAGTAACGGTTCTCCTGGAGAGGAAAAAAAAGAGGCCTGAGACGGCCATCTTGGATTTGGAGCATCAGATGTGAAAAGTGGGCTAATGATACCTGCCAGGGTGTGTGCATATGTTTGCGCCTGTGTGTGTGTGTGTGTGTGTCATACCAGTCTGTATTGGCAGCCTAATTACTTTCCCCCTTCTCCTCGCTGCCTCTCCTCCCTGCTCTCTGACACACAGCTGAGGGAGAATCGATAGCGGCTGACTGCAGATTGGAGTTTTTCTCCCGCTGAGATTGTGTAGCCGAAAGGTCGGAGTTTTAGGAAAAAAAAAAAATATATATATATATCTGAAAACCTAATTTTTGGCAGATTCATCCCTAACCTGTGATGTCGTCTGTAGTGAACACATCATCCTTGTTTTTGCGATTTCTATTCTTAGAAGTTCGTCCAACAGATTTCCCCAAAATATACATTAAAAACTAAAACTGACAGTTTCTTTCATTATGGGCTCATCTAGAGCTGGGCGATATGGAGAAAATCAAATCACAATATTTTGGACCAAACACCTCGACATCAATAATGTAGTGTTGACTACTGGTGCTTTCACTAAATATTTACACAATGAGATTTATGATAAATAATCATCAGTAATGTGGATATAATTACTAAGTGGGTAAATGCTAATAATAAAACGGCTAGAACAGGCTGGTAAGTTAAGAAAATGACATCACTTTACTGTAATGCAGCCTTTAAAACCAGGAAAAGACAACGCTAATGCCATGGTACGATAAAATGATATCCAAAATCTAAGACGATATCTAATCTTGTATTATGATATCAATATAATATTGATATATTGGCCAGCCGTAGGTGCATCTGTCGATTATTCTCTAGATGAATGGCATCCATAAAATATTACCCTTGACTGCTGTTTAAGCACTGGAGTGAGGTATGGCTACACCGCTTATCCATTCTGGGACAGTGGGAAATATGTTTCGGCAAAAAAAATGTTTGTAGTTCTTTAACCCAATCACAACCATCCTGGGCGGTGCTAAAAAAAATAGCAGAAGGACATCCGGCGTGTGAGAGACATGCCGGATGTCAGGCTTTATCCCAGAGATGTACTGCATTCACAACACATCAATGAACTGAGATTAGAGACAACAATGGGACGCTGCTGACGCGTATAATACAGCAATTTGAATATTACATTAGTCCATATTGTGATTTTGATAAAAGTGCAATTAACTGTGCAGCCCTGCTACCCATCTATCCATCTAACATCCATCCCTTCTCCTCTGCTGTCTTTTTCCTCAACATCCTGCTTTTATTTCATCTCTCTCTCTCTTTCTTATCACTTCATCGTAAACAGCCAGTCCACCCACAAGACTCCACGGTAACCAAATCTACCTCCAGCAGGCATACACACACACACACACACTATGAAGGATGCGTCATGGGTTGGGACCTTAGGCTGTCACCACACTCACATGCAGAGACCCGTGTGGACATTGGAGCGTCCACTGGCACTGTCTACAACGCATGTGTCCACAACAGAGCCACCCACCCACCCACCCACCCACCCACCCACCCACCCACCCACTCACTCACTCACTCACTCACTCACTCACTCACTCACTCACTCACTCACT
Source organism: Etheostoma nigrum (assembly GCA_029931835.1). Classification (NCBI taxonomy): domain Eukaryota; kingdom Metazoa; phylum Chordata; class Actinopteri; order Perciformes; family Percidae; genus Etheostoma; species Etheostoma nigrum. Next base: position 3,145,652 of record CM057258.1, read on the forward strand.
CACACACTCACACACTCACACACACACACACACACACACACACACACACACACACACACACACACACACACACACACACACACACACACACACACACACAGTGGGTTAAGAGGCCAGCTATATGTTATAAATTATCCTTTCATTTTTATTAATATTTTTTATTCTGTTGATTAAGGCTGGATTTCAACCAAGCTTTAGATTGAACGGCTAAAACAGCAAGTACTTTGCTTAAAAATTGTTAATCTATGATCAAAACTGTTTGTTATTTTTTGGACTAATTTAATTTTTAATTTCGGACTAATTGCTGTAGCTATGCTATTAATAATTAGCTCTCCAAAGGTGAAGAATATTGATAAAATAAATACCCATCTCCAGATATTGCAGCCTAAAATTACATCTTTAAGTTGCATTCCTGCAAAAAAAGGAGTTTTTTAGCAACCAGTAAAGCCACATAAAAGTATCAATAACCATTTTAATAAATATTCAAGATCATTTTTAAGTTGATAACAGAACATTGCTGCTTGTTTTATCTTTTTTTCTGAATCTTTTTAGTACAAATAAGTAGTTTGATGCCTAATCACTGTGGGTTGTGATAACTTGTGATACATATTTGTTTTTATTTTTGACACATTACAGCGTAAACCATTAATCAATCAATCAATACAAGAATAATCAGCTGCTGCGGCCCTACGAGCCGCCTGCTCTCTGCTTTCTGCACAAGACAAGTGCACCATTTTACACTCAATAAATGACACTTCATGTTCATCAATTATCAAAATTAGACCCAATTTTCAGTTGAACACCTAATCGTCTCTCCCACTTCGATCTGATTAAAAGGTTCGACTGTCGCATTCAAACACACACAATCACACGAGAGATAGTCAGGATTTTCTTGAAATAAACGTCTTGATTTCGCTCTTTTGTGTTTTTGATCAGGGAACTCTGTCAGCGATGCGTTCACTGACACAGTTCTGCTAATTCATCAAGTAAACATACGTTTTCTGCTGATTATATCGTTATGAATTGAATTTATTTTCGTTTTGGATGTTGGTTATATACAGTATAAGACATTCATACAAGAGAAGTCTGATATTTTACTACTTTTTCCCACATTTCATAGACCAAATGGTTCATTAATTAAAACAGGTTTATTCCAAATTAAAGTTTCGGTCCCGATTCTGGTGAATTTGAGTCTGGAGGAGGGTGTTTTCCAAACATCGTCTGGAAGAGCAGGACTGAGTTTTCGGTGTGTTTCCTACCCGTCACAAAAACTGGCGGCCTGGTGCAAGATGGTGATGATCATTACGTATAAAATCATGAAAACAGAGAATAAGTCTGTGACACTGATGAGTGTCAAAATGCCATTGGGTCTAAAAAAACTTTACTTTACTTTGACCTTCCTCTGCAGCGCTGTGGAGGAAGGTCTGGCAATGCGAGACTATAAAAACCAGACATATGTGGGGTGAAGTCCACATAGCATTCTGGGATGGGAGAAAAACCTGTTCTGGTTTATCGGCATCTCTTTAAACCAATCTCAGTCGTCTAGGCTGCACTAAGCACCGGACGGTAACCATAGTCCTCAGATTGGACAGATAGTCTAGCTAGCTGTCTGGATTTACCCTGCAGAGATCTGAGGACCAGGTAACCATAGTCCTCAGATTGGACAGATAGTCTAGCTAGCTGTCTGGATTTACCCTGCAGAGACCTGAGGACCAGGTAACCATAGTCCTCAGATTGGACAGATAGTCTAGCTAGCTGTCTGGATTTACCCTGCAGAGATCTGAGGACCAGGTAACCATAGTCCTCAGATTGGACAGATAGTCTAGCTAGCTGTCTGGATTTACCCTGCAGAGATCTGAGGACCAGGTAACCATAGTCCTCAGATTGGACAGATAGTCTAGCTAGCTGTCTGGATTTACCCTGCAGAGATCTGAGGACCAGGTAACCATAGTCCTCAGATTGGACAGATAGTCTAGCTAGCTGTCTGGATTTACCCTGCAGAGATCTGAGGACCAGGTAACACCTGAACAATCCCGAAGTATAGACTATGTTTTTAAAACTCTTTCTGGTGCAGACAGTTATCTGCTGGACCTTCCCTTTCATCTGACTCGACTACAGTGTATTAATCTAATTTTATTGTTTGGAATGATAATAATAAGTCTGCCGCTGGAAGGAAGTAGAGAGGGGAATCAGTAATGCTGTAATTCCACAAATTGTTTTAGCAATATTTAGCACTACTGTACGGAAAGAAAAGGAAAGGAATCAACGTCTTACATATCATTTTGTGTTTTTGGAACAATTATTTTAGAAATATTAGAAATCTTTGTTTCACACAGGTGGACAGTGGTGTGATTTTTCCCATCGGTGGGGCTATGATTCTTAAGCTCTGCGTATTTTTGTACTTCTAAACATCAGTACTTTAAAGTATTTCTTGTGTCACAGAAACCACAGAGAGGGAATCTTGAGTTTTAGATGTGTGTGTTTTTATTCCGGTGCTCTGCACAGATCTAACACCACCCCGCCCGCTCTCATCCTCAGACTTTTTGGGCTCATAAAACGTACCAAATTCACAAATATATCGGATATTAATACAGACCTTCCCGTATTTGTACGTCTGCTGTATGTATTTTTAGCTGGAGCGTGCCGTGCGTGCTTGGCGTCGCTGTTTGCAGAACGCTGTATCTCAGCAGCGTGGATGCTCACATCGGTGTAGTTATGTCTATAGCTATATCGGTCTTAATGTGGACGGCCCTTTAGAGTTGTTAAGGAGTCCTTTTTTTTTTTTTTACTGATTGTTATCTAAGTTATGTAAAATCAAAGCCTCTGATCTAAGTTTTCTCATGTCAACATTCATATTATACAACACACCCACAGTTGAGTTGTGTTGACTGTAGTCAGACGAGGTTTTACAGACGTCATCTCGAACAAATGACTGACAGCTGCTCTGTTCCGATAACACACCGACGCTGCACCGCTCGCTGAGCTGTCAGCGCTCCAGAAACACATGGTTTGTGTTCTCTCCCTTGTTCTAACAAATTTTCCTAAATTGATGACCAATAAGACACATTATGTTGTTCATGGTCTCATTTATTGATTATTGTGTTCTGCGCTGATATTGTAGGTGGTGGGCGTTTGAGCTGAAGTGATATATTTGTTTGCTTCCCCTGTGCACCTGTGTTTTTTTGGGCTTTGACGGAGAGGGGGTGAAGCTGGGAGGGACCACTTTTGTTGACCGCAGCACGCAGTATTACGCAATTATTTCTTAGCTCACAGCAGTGCTAAGGGCAATGTACATTATGGTAAGCAGCAGTGCTAATGGGTAATGTACATATGGAAGAAGTCTTACATCTGAGAACTTCTTTTGTCTACTGAAAACATGCTTATAGTCTTCAGACTGAGATATCAGTACTGAAACTCGAGCACTAGTATTAAAAGAATCAGACGAAACACACGAAGCAAAACGAGCCTCATGCAGCAGCAGAAAAGAGTTTGAGTTTAGGTTCAAAAACCCAGTTTAATGATCTAAACCTCTCCCCAAAACGCACTGATTGGTCCGACTTCCAGCTGCGGTTTTTCATTCAGTCTGCAAGTAATGATAATTTCTATCCATATATTATATTTTTTCTTCTATAAATCTTCAGAAGTGAAAGTGAAAAATGGCGATCCCAACTTCCATCCCAACCTGACGTCTTCAGACGTCATTGTTTGCCCAAAACCTAAAGTTACTTCATTCCCAGCAGCATAAAACAGAGAAAATCTGCAAATTCTCACATTTTAGAAGCTAAAACAAGAGAACGTTAGGCCTATTTGATAATATGGTATGATAAATGACAAAAGAACAGTAAAATGATTTGTGAAAATTGACGGACTAATCATTGGAGCTTTAGACTAAAATCTCGGATGTTGCCACTTTCAGGTCGGGACAGATGTTGAGGATAAAACTAGACACAGCCAGATCATAAATCCACAGACCCACTGAGCTCTAAACTGCTTAGAAGAACAGCAGAGCACCACAAAAACAGATCACTTCTATATAGACTGACTCTATAACACCACTATATATATATTAACTCACTATATCTATACTGTTACTCTTATCACATGCCTCCAGATTTCAGGTATTATTACTGATAAAACATCTCATTTTATAGGAACTTCTTCCCCAACAACACTGATTTAAACTACATTTTACAGCAGCTCTGTAATGGTTTCATTCATGAGAAGTAATCAACTTAAAGGGATACTTCACCAACTAAGCTTTGTATCAGTAGTAGTGTTTTTAAATGACCGTGCATCCCTCCCTCATGTCCCCCTGAGACCAGAGATCTCTGTACTGTGTGTCTGGGGAAAAAAAAAACTTAAATGATTTGCAAAAATCGTTGTTTTGCATTTTTGCCAGAGGCAGTGACCTACAAGCCAGCTAGTTCTGCATGTTTTCAACCCGCCTAAAGGGGATTGGAGCCAAAGCGAGTCGAGGGTCAGCCATCTTGGAGCTAAGCTACAGGCAGCTATCTCTTTTCAGCAACTTTTTTTACAACAATTACGTGCATTCAAACCACCGCACGTGTCCCACCAGGATACATAGGTACAGATCGGAGAATATGCAGGAAACTTTATTACAGAAGGAACACTCAACACACTATGCAAGCTTTGACTGCTACGGAGACCAGCACCTCAGCCAGCGGCGTCGCTGAAGCCGCTAAGGGGTAAGGGGACATCGACGGCGTGCGCTGAAGAGGGAAACGCCAAAGAGGGCAGGAGTTCCAGCTAGGTGGAAAGCTAACGCTCGTCGACTACAGACAACAAACTTGACTAAATCCAACTTCAACAAATCTTCCAACATGAGTTCAGAGACTGCTCGGTTTTTGTTTCTATGTAAACATGGCTGAACAACAGTGTAGCAGACTCCGCTATCTAGCTACCAGGCCTGCTAGCCTTCTGAGCAGATGCTGCTAAGACTTGTGGAGGTGGGCTGTGTTATCATGAACATGGACTGGTGCAGAAATGGGGGGGGGGCTTGTATCCAACTACTGCTAACCGCTGGTGGAGTTTGTGACTGTTAAATGCCGACCATTCAACATTACACGCAAATTCACGGCTGTGTTTACAGCCCACCAAGAGCTAATGCTACCACTGCGTTAGCTGAACTTTATGGAGCCTATAATTCGTGTGCACTAGCCTAAATAGCTAAGGCTACTAAGTAGCCTGTTTCATATGTCGTTTTCATACATTGTCATTTTTACATATTTTAAATGTGTAACACCACTTGAGCCACGGTGAAACGTTGTTTCGGGATATGGTTGAAACGACAATGAAACGCACTAGAGTTGAGTTGAATGCCTCACTATCTGTCTATGTATGTAAATGGTAGGCGTGGCTTGGGAGGGGATTCTTTGAGCAGCAAAGCAAGTGCATTCTGGGATTTGGTGTCTTTCATCCACATGAGCCAAAAACACATTTTCTGGCTTTTCTCTACCTAGAAGGCACCAATTACGGGGAAGAAAGAAAGAAGAAAAAAAAATCACATTTCTACTGCATAAGTGACCCAATTTAGAGATATATTCATCTTTCCAACGGTGAAATATCCCTTTAACTAAACAACAACGTAGAATAATTAATCAGAGATTATTCATGGCCATCCCTGGTAGCGTAGCTGTTTATTTTGCAGTGTGAGGCACTGCAGATCCAGATAAACAGGGCTACACTGACCTGAAATCCTCTGCCTCAGGCCACAGATGTTGCTGTATGTCTGCATGCACACAAACACAACAACTGGAGCTGCACGCTTGGTTTGTGTCGAAAACAGAAGAAACTTGCAATACTGTGTTTTCTCAAATCTGCAAGAATTTGTAAGTGAAACACCACAACCGACTATTGTGACTGATAAATATTTAGTACAGAAAAAAAGAAGCTTTTGTGTGATGTGAAATATTTAACAGAGGTCACATGTAGCGTCAGTTTGACACCTGAGCAGCACTTTGTTGATTAAATGTGTGGACATTCCCTCTTTTTCAAATCAGTTCCTCTTTTGCTACGTTAACATGTAGGCGGATATTTCTATAAACGGGCATTTTTTCCACCTCTCTGTTTTCAAGAATAACATTGTGCACAGCTGTCAGTTTTCAGAAAAGTGTTCATTTACCCGTGTATATACAGTGGCTTGCATAAGTTTACACACCCACGCTAAAGTTGATTAAAAAGCGGAATAAAAAAAACATCTTTTGGAATATGATCTTAATGCCTTGATTCAAAACATTTAGGAAAATCCAACCCAATTTTCTTTATATACCTAGACCTATGGTGAAGGGTATGTGATGATGGGAGGGGGGGGAATACTATGCATCCTCTATCCGGATGCATAGTATCCTGATCCATGAAATAACTGGCCTTTAATAATAAAGATCTGCCTGCAACTATGGGAATTTAACATAGGGGGGTGTATACTTATGCCCCTGTATTTTAACATAGGGGGGTGTATACTTATGCCCCTGTATTTTAACATAGGGGGGTGTATACTTATGCCCCCTGTATTATAACATAGGGGGGTGTATACTTATGCCCCCTGTATTATAACATAGGGGGGTGTATACTTATGCCCCCTGTATTTTAACATAGGGGGTGTATACTTATGCCCCCTGTATTATAACATAGGGGGGTGTATACTTATGCCCCCTGTATTATAACATAGGGGGGTGTATACTTATGCCCCCTGTATTTTAACATAGGGGGGTGTATACTTATGCCCCCTGTATTTTAACATAGGGGGGTGTATACTTATGCCCCTGTATTTTAACATAGGGGGTGTATACTTATGCCCCCTGTATTATAACATAGGGGGGTGTATACTTATGCCCCCTGTATTTTAACATAGGGGGGTGTATACTTATGCCCCTGTATTTTAACATAGGGGGGTGTATACTTATGCCCCCTGTATTTTAACATAGGGATAGGGGGGTGTATACTTATGCCCCCTGTATTTTAACATAGGGGGGTGTATACTTATGCCCCTGTATTTTAACATAGGGGGGTGTATACTTATGCCCCTGTATTTTAACATAGGGGGGTGTATACTTATGCCCCTGTATTTTAACATAGGGGGGTGTATACTTATGCCCCTGTATTTTAACATAGGGGGGTGTATACTTATGCCCCCTGTATTTTAACATAGGGGGGTGTATACTTATGCCCCTGTATTTTAACATAGGGGGGTGTATACTTATGCCCCTGTATTTTAACATAGGGGGGTGTATACTTATGCCCCCTGTATTTTAACATAGGGGGGTGTATACTTATGCCCCTGTATTTTAACATAGGGGGGTGTATACTTACGCTCCTGTATTTTAATATAGGGGGGTGTATACTTCTGCCCCCTGTATTTTAAGAAAGAACATTTATTTATTAACAATTCATTATTCATTCAAAAAAAGAATTGGTGTCCTTAAAACATTGGAATTTCCTAATTTTTTTTAATTAAGGCATTAAGATCAATTTCCAAAAGATGTTTTTTTATTCCTTTTTATTTTAATCAACTTTAGCCTGGGTGTGTAAACTTATGCAAGCCACTGTATGCCGCAAGCCCACGTTAGCCAATCAGAATCCCGAAAAAGAACAACAACAACAACAGCAACGAATCACTTCCTCTCTCTTCCTCACTTCCTCGGGTGTTTAAACCTCCATTTGTCTCAGTTTACATGCAAACGTGCAAATCAAGATTTCAAAAATCTCCACTCAGGCCGATTTTACAAAGACTCGTTTTCAGAGGCGAATTCTCTGTTTGCGTGTTAATGAAGGGCAAAAAATAATAACCCTGTACGTGTAAACAGGGCCTTTGTTTCTCCTGGTCAGAGACACCTCACACACACACACACACGCATCCCACACACACACACACACATCCCACACACAATGCCTCAGCATGGCTTGAAAAACAGAAGCCACTGCGTATCTAAACTCCAGCAGTCGGGGACTCCACTGGCTCCAAAAATACTCGTTTTCTATAGACGTCTATGAGAAAATGAGCCTACTTCTATCTTGATTTATTACCTCAGTAAACGACTTTATGGCCTCAATTGCTAGTTTCAAGTCTTCTTCAATACAGCATGATGTTCATGTTGTAAATGATGGTCCCTTTTATTTTAAAACAGACCATAAAGCCAGGGATGCTTTAGGGGGGTGGCTAAGCTGACCTGTCAATCAGGACAGAGGCTTAGCAATGCTAACCTGCTAACACTGTGGACAATAAATTAGAAGTGAACTTGTCTTTGGCTGTTGTCTGTGTTTTCATCTTAAACGTTGACCCTCTCTGTGTTTTTACTTTCAGTCAAATGGAAGATTTGCTCGTCTGAAAAGGTCTTGTTCAGCGCTCTGTCAAACAAGCTAGCTAGCAAACCGCTGGCGTTAGCTGGTAACTTAAGGGAAAGTCTGATATTTTCTGTAGTGCCGTACATGCAAATGAACAGCACCAGTATCCGGACCGGAGGTCTGTGTTTATACATCGTCAAAACTTTCAAAAAGGGTTGAAAATCAGCGACTTTCCCTTTTTAGCGTTTAGCTTAGCGACATTGAAACCAATAAACAACACTTACTTAGCTGCGTCATCCTCACCAGCTCAGCTTTTGTCCAAATATGGTCACTTTTGGCTCAAAAATACCAAGATGGCACTGATGCTATGTCCATTCTTTTTACAGTCAACGTGCACAACCAGAAAACTCCAGAGTAGTGATGGCCAAATGAAGCTTCATGAACCAGTGTCTTTATTTTCTGAGCACACTAGATGGCGCTCCTGGTTTTAAGAGAAAGGACTAAGGCGTTGCAATTGAGTGTATTCTCAACACTTTGTAGAACAGAGAGCGCCATCTAGTGGGCTCTGACAATAAATACACTGCTTCATGAAGCTTCATTTGGCCATCTCCGGAGGACATTAAACACAGCACAGGGCACTACAGCTTCATCATGCAAGACTTTAACGAGTACTTTAAGGTCTGGTGGACATCTCAGCACTGGGGTTTGACAGCTACTGAACCACCAGGGTCTGTTAAAGAGTCCGAAAGCTCCCAGATTCTCTCCCGCTATCATCCAACAAGTCAATTGAGAGCCCCGTTTGTCCCATCTGCAAGTCACTCTGAGTAATGGTGCTAAGCTAAATGCCCCAAAACGCCGGCGAACAGCGCTTAATGCCCAGAGGTCACAGTAATACGGCAGAGATGATGCGATTTCGGCGACACTAAGCGAGCGAGCGGGAGAGAGGCTTATCTGCCAGAGCTCAGCTGATTGCTGACTTTATCTAATAAACAGGTGGAGTGTCGGCTCGTCTTCTCAAAGACGATGAATAAAAAGTTCCAACCCGGCATCTGACAGGAAATTGTTGCCTGGGGTTCATTTCTCTGCATTTCAATACCAGTCCTCAGACACTCTGCCTTTTTAAACACAGAGGTCTGTGTGGACTGAAACCTTGTTAATGTTGGAGAATACCTGTTTTTCTTCCCTGCCAGATGTCTTGTTCGTTGAATTATCAACTGATTGTACTAGTGTTGAAAAGTTTACTTAAGTAAATAATAGGGATGTAACAATGCCGGTGTAACGGTAAACCACGATAACAATGTTGATGATAACAATTACCGCGTTCATTTAAAATATCCTTATTACCGCGGTGTGGAAACCCTGGGAGTAATCCTTCCCAGCTTCATCCGAGTAGCTGAAGCTGCCGTGCAGGCGCACTGCGTAGCCGCCATCGTGCGTTTCCTGGTGGAGATGGAGGATGGAGGAAGGAGGAGACGACAGCGCTCAGCGGGGGGAACGATTCAGAAAATGTCACGATTCAATTCTGAATTTTTGGGCTCATGATTCGATTCTTGATTCAAAAACGATTCACAATATGTAAATGTAGTTACTTTTCCCATGTATGTACAGTATGTACTGTATGTCCGTCCGAACATACATATGTATGTACGGACAGTATGTATGTATGTATGTACAGTATGTATGTATATATGTATGTATGTATGTACAGTATGTATGTACAGTATGTACTGTATGTACAGTATGTATGTACTGTATGTACTGTATGTATGTATGTATGTACTGTATGTATGTACAGTATGTATGTATGTATGTACATACAGTATGTATGTACAGTATGTATGTATGTACAGTATGTATGTATGTATGTACAGTATGTATGTACAGTATGTATGTATGTACAGTATGTACAGTATGTATGTATGTATGTACAGTATGTATGTACAGTATGTACAGTATGTATGTATGTACAGTATGTATGTATGTACAGTATGTATGTATATATGTATGTATGTACAGTATGTATGTACAGTATGTACTGTATGTACAGTATGTATGTATGTATGTACATACAGTATGTATGTATGTATGTACATACAGTATGTATGTACAGTATGTATGTACAGTATGTATGTATGTACAGTATGTATGTATGTACAGTATGTATGTATGTATGTATGTATGTACAGTATGTATGTACAGTATGTACAGTATGTATGTATGTATGTACAGTATGTATGCACAGTATGTACTGTATATATGTATGTATGTATGTACAGTATGTATGTACAGTATGTACAGTATGTATGTATGTATGTATGTATGTACAGTATGTATGTACAGTATGTACTGTATATATGTATGTATGTATGTACAGTATGTATGTACAGTATGTACTGTATGTACAGTATGTATGTATGTATGTACTGTATGTACTGTATGTATGTATGCACTGTATGTATGTACAGTATGTATGTATGTATGTACATACAGTATGTATGTATGTATGTACATACAGTATGTATGTACAGTATGTATGTACAGTATGTATGTATGTACAGTATGTATGTACAGTATGTATGTACAGTATGTATGTATGTATAGTACATACAGTATGTATGTACAGTATGTATGTACAGTATGTATGTATGTACAGTATGTATGTATGTATGTACATACAGTATGTATGTACAGTATGTATGTACAGTATGTATGTATGTACAGTATGTATGTACAGTATGTATGTACAGTATGTATGTATGTACATACAGTATGTATGTACAGTATGTATGTACAGTATGTATGTATGTACAGTATGTACAGTATGTATGTATGTACAGTATGTATGTATGTACAGTATGTAATGTATGTATGTCCGAACATACATATGTATGTACGGACAGTATGTATAGGTATGTATGTATAGGTACGTATGTATACGTATGTGTGTACGTACTGTATGTATATATGTATGTACTGTATATACGTACGTATGTATATATGTATGTACGTATGTGTGTGTGTGTATACAGTGTAAATTCATATTATTCATGTGGATTAGTTATTTTAACCTCCTGTAAGATGTGTGTTTACGTTGTGTGTTTACGTTGTGTGTGATGTGTGTACGCTACTGGGACCTTGAATAAAGTATCTATCTCTCTATCATGTGATTGCAGTAGACATACAATTAAAAAATAATAAATATAATAAAAATTATATGAATCGATTCTGAATCGGTAGAGCTCAAATCGCGATTTAAATACAAATCAATTTTTTTGCACACCCCTAGCGCTCAGGACTGTATCAGCCCTCTCGGAGGACTACTCATATTTTGGTTATTATAATAATGCCGGAGGACAGCTGATTGAAAATAGTTCTCCTGTCTGCAGAGCGTGCAGGACAAACGTTGACGCTAAAGGCGTTGAACACAACTTTAACCCTTGTGTTGTCTTCCCGTCAACCATGAAACACTATTAGTGCTTTTTCTGGCATTTTTGTCACTTTTTCATTGTTGTGGGTGCTTTTTCTGATGTTTTTTTCCAAAGTTATTTAATATTTCTAATGGTGACATTTTCAGCATTTATCTCGAAGGCCATTTTTTGGGATAAAAAAACTGAAAACGGGTCAAATATGACCCGAGGACAACATGAGGGTTAAAAATACTGTGACAATACCGAAAAATCTTGGTCTCTATAACCGTGGGGTTACATTTTCATACCGTTGCAACCCTAATAAACTAAATTTGATGATCAGGTAATCCTTTTAGTCATTTATCAAGCGAAAACCCCCAAATGTTCTCTGGCTTCAGCTCTTCTGTTTCACACCGTGTCTGAGCTTCAGGATGTTGTTAGAATAAATGCCAACATCTGGATTTTCACTTTGCATGTTTTCAAGATGATATTTAATTTAGGAAATCCCAAACGGGCCAATATTAAAGTTTTATGGAGCTAAATCGACCTTCTCACATGTAAGGATGCTTTGCTTTCTCGGTTTTATATCATTGTAAGCTGAAGTGCAATTATTTCTGTTACCAATGAATTTTTTTATTAATTCATTCGTTTTCTTAACAATCCAACATTTTCACTGTTTAAATAATACTTTCATCTAAAACAAGCAAATATTCACATTTGAGAAACTGGAGTAGATGAATTTTTAGGTATTTTTGCTGAAAAAACATAACTGATGAGCAAAATTGTTGCTGATTATGTGTCTGTACGTCTACTTAACGGATTAATTGGCCGACTGTCTCCACAGTAAACTGATAATGTGTTTGTCCGTCTGAAGACACCACTTGTGATGGACTTTATGACATTTTAGAAACTAAACAATCTAGAGCCGGGCGATATGGAGAAAATCAAATGTATCAAATATCAATGTCGATATTGCCGCAATATTGTAGGTTTGACTTTTTGGTGCTTTCACAAATAAACTTACACAAACTGATTTTAGATATATAATCAATGAATTGGATATAATGCTGCTAAACAGCTAGAACAGTCTAAAATTCAGAAAACATTACTTTTACTGTACGAGATCCAAAATTTAAGACGATATCTAGCTCATGTACTGATGCCGATATAATATCGATATTCCGATGTTGATATAAAAATGCCTCAACTACTGAATACCATGCTCTTATTTTGTAATGACCACACACAAACCAAGACACATTCAAACACTCTATGACACACACACACACACACACACACACACACACACACACACACACACACACACCTGTCTGGCTTCGTCCCACTGTGATCCACCAATAGCCCTGCCAGTCCTACACACACAAACCTGGATGTTTGGAGTGTTTTATTCTGTCTGACGTTCGGGCGTGACGTTTCCACTTCCTCCCGCCGTTTCCATCATTAATAACATCTGCTAGCAGCAGGTTCTGCTCTGATAAACACTCTCGGCTGGATTAGGAGCTCCAATAGGCCTGCAGCTGCCACAGTTTTACCTCTGTGTGTGTGTGTGTGTGTGTGTGTCACACTGCAGTGAGAGAAAATAAAGGCTTTCATAAATGACGAGACTGATCAGAAGGAAAAGGGACAGTTTGATGTGTCGAGGTGTGACCGCTTTCGGGGGATTTCAAAGACTAGTGCTGATGTTTTTGGGGATGAAGGCATACAGATTCCAGATTGTCTCTACGTATACATGCAACCCCTTTTTCATGCTAAATTATTCAACATTTGCCCCAGAATTTACACCCTGAAACTGCATCTGTCCTACGTTATCCTGGAGACACAGACTTTATTTTCAGCTGCACTTCACTGCAGGTGAGGCAGCTTTCACTGCAGACCTGACAGAAGTGACAGATGAGTAAAGCTGATTCTACATCCCCATCAAACCCTTCAACCTCACAATATATCATTTTCGCTGCAAAGCAACATAATTAACCTTGGTTTGCTGCGACAGAAATCTCGGTATATAATAAATATAGCACACATGAATCCACAATAAGTGGACATTTCAGGCAACAGGGTGGCTCACATCCAGCATGTATCTAGGTTTTCTCCCTCACAATGTAGGCCTTCTGCGAGCCTGTATGAATAAAATATGCCATCTCCATTATATAAGGCAGAAATGCCATGTTCGTATCTGAGATGGGTTATATAGGAGAAGAAAAACAGCAGGCTGGACTGCTGTGATTGAGATTCAATGGCCCATAGAAAGAGAGAGTTTGTATCTGTGTATGGAAAGAGAGGAGAGGAAAAAGGGTGAGGGTGAGGGTGAGGAGGAGGGGGGGGTGAAAAAATATTCCAAAGTATCCTCCTCGTTATTTTGCAGGCCCAAAACCACAGAGGCAGGAGGCTGAGAGCACAGGCATCAAAAACTGCCCCTCTGTGTTGCGCTGTCACGCAGCGTTGCATCGCAATGCTATTGTGCCCCCCCTCCCCACACACACACACACACACACACACACACACACACTGTCAGACAAACACTCACACGCAAACACAAGCAAACATACATATACACGCGCGCGCGCGCGTACACACACAGGTGAGATGATTGTGTCAACATCTCAAGGTCAAACAACGGGTTGGTTTTCACACCCGAAACGGGCACCCGGTCGTGTGTATGTGTGTGTGTGTATATGTGCGCGCGTGTGTTTTTTAAACGGTACCGCCGCGGAGACAAAGAGCAGCGGCCGAATCCCGCAGTGTTCCCGCTCTGCCCTCATCCTTCCCCGGACGCACAGAGCCAACCAGGCCGGTCCCTGGCTGACAAACATCTGGATGGGAGGAGCGGGAGGAAAACGAGAGGAGGAAGAGGAGGGGGCCGCAGGAATGAACGGTTAGATTCCGTTAGTAGGTAGGCTCCCGGTGTGGATGGTGATGATGGTGGTGGTGAGATAACGGGATAACGAGGGAAAATAGGAGGGGGAATGAGGCTTTTTATCGCCCCTTTTTTTAAATAAATCATTTCTTACCCTCTGACAGCTCCAGCTCCAGCTCCGCCAGCCGGGCTCGGATCTCCAACGGTATCGGCGACGCCTCACGGTCCGCCATTCGGCTTGTTCCGTAAAAAACACCTCCCCGGTTCAACTGCTGCCGCCTTCGCCTTCGCCGCCGCCGCCGCTGCTTCTACCGTCACCCCTGCCTCCTCCTTCGGAGCTTCTCCTCGGCGGCCCCTCCTCGGCGAAGGCGCGGAAAGACTACGAGGCGTCGAGGGGAGAACAAAGAGAATAAATCTGGATCTCGTTTTTAACGGGGGCCCGCCATGGCGCCCGGCTCCTCGAATCGGTAAAGATCCCGGTTGCTCGGTCGGCTCTCTGCGCTGCTTGTTGCGGTGGTTGTGATGACGGTGGTGGTGGTGGTGGTGGTGGTGGTGGTAGTGATGAGGAGGCGGAGGCTCGCGCAGCCGTTTGCAGCTTCTTTGCCGCTGGTGTCACGTGACTCTACGGAGGAAGGAGGCGGAGGCGGTCATCACCGGCAGGGGGCGCCGCCGCCGCGAGCAACCACACCTACAACAAACAGTGACGGTGTAGTTTTCCACCTGAAACAATAACCTGTTTTTGACATACGAATGGTACTCTGTATTCATGTGACTGAAGTTTTAATTCTTTTTATTCTTATCTCATGTATTCCCGCGAACATTTAGTTTAATTACCTTTAAATAATGCATTTAAAAATACAAAATTAGGGCGCCAGGATAGCTCAGTCCTCGACGCAGCGGGCCCGGGTTCGACTCCGCCCTGCGGCACTTTGCTGCATGTCATTCCCCCTCCTCTCATGTCTTCAGCTGTCATGTCAAAAATAAAGGCCGAAAATGCCCAAAAAATAATCTTTACAAAGAAAAGCTTAAAAAGCTTCAGTATCAAAATTGCTTCTTTAAAAATGTAATATTTTTTTCATTTACTCGGTTTATTTTATCAAAATCATATTTTATGGGATTATTTTTTGCTTTTCTAACAGTTTGGGACAGGGAGTGTAAAAAAGTGTTTTTTTTAAGTGAGAGCTGCAAAGATTAACTACTTAATCAGTCGCCGATTAATTTGTCACAATTCTCTTAAATGTGAATATCTTCTAGATTCTTCTCTCATCTGTGAGTAAACTGAATATCTTTGAGTTGTGGACACAACAAACCGCTTTTTTATATAGAGCAAATAACTAATCATTTAATCAAGAAAATAATCTACAGGTTAATCAGCGATGAAAATAGTCCCTTGTGTAGTTTCCTTGTAGGAAACCTCAGCACACCTCATACCTACTAGCACTACCTAATTTATTTTTACAAAGGCTTTCAACCACAACTTCACCACATCAGGGCACAACCTCACAAATACCTTTTCAATTAGCATCAAGGAATACTTTACCCTCAAAATGGTGAACGAAGAATCCAAAAACAGAGAAGTCTTGATGAACTGAAGGGATTAGGGGCTGCTTTGTTCACCGGGGCAGCATGCGAAGAAAAACTGAGTTTTCTTCCAGAATTCAAGGTAACACAACATACAAATGATCATTTTGAGAGCGTGAAGTATTCCTTTAAACACAACCTACTGTTGCAAACATTAAAGCCTGCATACACAAAAAGAAAATAGATCTTTTCAAATATGTTCTACTTCTATAAATGTTCACAGACGGAGCTAACGTGGACTTAATTTATCCCAACTTCCTGCTGTATGTAGCCAGAAGAAATTATGTCAAAACAGACAGAATGCAAAGTTTGTGACCCATTGAAATTTGGATCCGAGACAGACCTGAAAACAGCAGATTTATCTTAGCTTTCGAAGCCAAACGCGGTCTGCACGGTTGTGTTATTAGGCGGGTTGGGTCAGTGACGTCCTCCTGTTTTAGACATTGCCCGTCTTCTCCATTGCTCTGGCCTTTGCCTTTAAATGTGGTCATTCCTTATTCAACATCTGCAGGTGGAAATTTAACGTCAACAGAACAATGTGATTAATATTAAAAGGTCAAGTAGCCTTTTAATTAAGTCCAGTATGATGGACCAAGCCTAATGTGGCAGTGAGACATACGTGATCATCGTTCTGTCCCTCTAACACAGTGTATTTCATTAGCATTATTCATCCCATTCATTAGGCCTTCCAGGAATCAAATCATCCTTATTAAGAAGTGCTGGGGCAACATAATGGAGAACTGACTGCTCTAATGGGACTCATCTGCCATCTGCTGGTTATAAGACGGAACCACAACCAAGGGTGTGAACGTGAGACATTGGTGTGTGTGATACTGCAGCAGAAGTTCACAGCAGAGGATGTGAAAGATGTTAAAGCTTAAATGAAGAAAAACAGCATTGGTCTGGTGAAGACAAGCTTGGATTAATCAGACTGCTTAGCTTTGAGTCAACACATATAAAACACAAACTAATCATTTCAACTTGAAAGGCACTTTAATATTTGTTCAATAATATGTACACCTGTACAGACAAAGTAACATGTGCCACAACTACGCCTGCTCTTTCTCCAGGACAACTGTTTTACATTTAAAATAGTATATTTTAAACAAAAGACCATTGGAATCAGTGCAGTTCAAGATGTTGGTGCTGAAACGATGCTCGTTTACAGACACTGAGTAACTACTCCACCCAGCCAGAAGCTTCATGGGACAACCTGAACCGAGCCTACCTGTGTCCAAAACACTGGACGCTGTGACACGGCGGTACACTTAACACAGGTGAGACTAAAGATTTAATGCAAAAAACACACTCATATCCAACGTAAATAAAAATAGGACATAAATTAAATTCTAAAATGAAATTAAAAAGTCATGCAGAGATAAGGTGGAGATATTCAATGCTTTTTAAGTTCAATTTGATTCCAAGACCAAATCAAGACAGGATTGATCCTACCAGAACTCACTATACACACTGGAACTTGGTTCATTACATCTCACCAACATCTGCAAATGGAAACAAACTTGGTGACTAGTACTAATATTTAATGAAACACCATCATGTGTGCCCACAGCGGCCCTGTAGACTAAAGAATAACACAGATGTATGAAAACATAAATAAAAAACTCATGGTGGAACATCCTGTACAGAGAAAACACACACACACACACAGAGACAGACCCACACACACACAGAGACAGACCCACACACACACAGAGACAGACCCACACACACACCCCACACACACACACACACACACACACACACACACACACACACACACGGCAGGAAAAGAAGAGCCATCAGCAAAACAAGACCAAATCAAAACCTGGCTCTCAAACTCATCTGAACTACAAACCAAGAAATAAAACTAAAAACGTAAAGTTGCAGATCAACATTTACAGATTATTTCCAGCTTCCGCTAAAAATTGGCATAAACATCCTGAGGTTGGCGACCTCAGACCAACACAAGCTTACCCTGTCCCGAACCAGCCAGCAGTCTCACCCCCCCCACCCCAAATCCAGACCTAACTGTAGTTGATTTAAAGGCAGTTTGGTGGTTAATGCAGCATCTTCCTGCACTGAGTGATGCCACACCACTCTGTACACACAGACTATTACTCACAGAAAACGTGCAGCAGGTTTGCGTGATAAGACACAGTACAATGATTTCAGCTTATATCACACCCAGAAGACAAAGAAATTGTCTTTCCCCCCCATCCAATACGATTACTGTGGCAACCCATCTGGTTTGGATGCCTGGCCTGGAAAACTTGGGACCTGCACTGCCTCTGAAGGGGCGAGGTCAGTGGGTGGCACCGGCTCATTGGACGATACTCTCTGGCAGATCTGGGCGTAGCTCGGCCTCTTGGACTCCTGGCCAATCAGAGAACAAGATGGTGTCAGAGGCTCTTGCACCTTTCCTCTCCTGCACATGAATGGCTTTCAAACACAGTGCTCAAACAGATCTGATATCTAATATCTATTAACATCTAATCATCTTTTCTAGTATTAAACTATCCTCTCTATCAACACACTGCGGTCAGAGAAGACTTTTAGCTATTTGTCCATTGACCTTTCGATTATTTTTGGCTTCAAGCTCCAAAACCAACAAGGCACATGCTTGTAAATTACACAGGATAACAGTTGTTATTTCATATTTGTCCTATTTTTTATGCTCATAAAAGAATCTTACATAAGGTCAGAGGTCAAAATGTAATGTACAGTAAATCTGATTATTACTATTAAATGACGTACTGGAATCCTTTCTTTGATTCAGTTCAATTCCAAGGTGTTTAAAAACACTGCTAATAATACAGCACAGACTGAAACACACACTAATCTAAAATCTGCTATTTCAAATAGAGTAGTTCTCAAATGAAAATAGAAGAAACAATTCAACACCATAAACAAGTCTTACTGCGACTGGTTCCTGTGTAAGCTGAGCTGGTTTGGCCTCGCTGGTCGTCTCCGCGCGCTCCTTCATATTCCTACAGGGACGAGCAGAACACACTCACTACACACAGCTCTGTGCCTGGCTGGCCCCATGACAACTGGGAAACTGATTTAAGTCTACACATGAAATATGTTGCGGGCGAGGCGAGCGCAGAAAAACACATCAAAGAAGCTTGTGCTGTGGATCTGATCATGGTAAGTAAGAGAATGTAAAAATAGAAGTAGCCAGATGCAGAGTCTAATGCAGAGGTAAATCATGGTCCAGCTGCTGTCTCGGAGTTACTTACTGCTCTAAGATTGGTTGGGGCTCTGGAGACTTTGTTGGCACCGATTCACACAGGCTGCTGATTTTGACTGGAATCTGTGAAGAACAGAAAAAAGAGACCAATGTCCTGGGCTTACACAGTCTGGGTTTTAAACTACAAGATGAGACTCTGTTGCAGAGTCAAATGGTGTGTGTGTGTGTGTGTGTCAGACAAAAAGAGAGACTTGGTCACCTTGACGTTGGCGTTAGCAGCATGTACCGTTGCCATGGCAATCTTAGCCGGAGGAAGAGGAGGAAAGCTCGTCAGGCCGAGCTCAGGAGGAGGAGACGGTTGACGAGGAGGCATTTGACTTTGAGCAATCTACACAAACACACACACACACACAGTCAGTACACAACAAAGTGAACTTTGCAAACACATACATGTACTGCTCTCTAGCTACTTACATGACTGTTTCCTGCAGATTTGTCCCATGACCTTGGGTTCTCTCTCCTCCTCTGGCTGAAGTTTCCTCTCCTTCAGAGACACAGCGGAGCAGTGATGTTACAGCAGCTCAGAGTCCAAGCTCATTTATACTTCTGCATTAAAGGGTCACTCTGTGTAGGCAGAGAGCTACATGTGTGCACCTTTAAAGAACTGTCATTGTGTACAGGTGCTGCCTCTTAGAGCAAACCTTCTTCACTGTCATTAACAGTGAATTTAACCTGGTATGTGACCTCTTATAGCTTAGTGGCTCTGCCGTTTCCCTGCTTATTTTCTTTGCTATTTGTGGGATCACATGTTTGCTTATTTTCTAGCTGAATCTTGTTACCTTTGATGTTGCTATGGACTTATGTCCCTGCTTTCAAAAGAAGGGTTTATCCCATACTTCATTTTCTTGGCTGGAGTTTGATTTTCATGTATCGGTGGTTCCACGCTGTTTGGTCCCGTTCAAATAAAAATTTTAAATTCTGTTGCTTTGCCCGCTTGGTTTGGTTCATTTGGGCTGGTGTGAAAGCTTTCAGTTGAACCTTTGGTGCAGGCCTCTCGTCCAGCAACAGATTTTGTCAAAGTAGATGTAGCTTTTTCACCCCGTTACTATTGATTCACCACTGTGTCGTATGAGGTCAAACCAACCAAACTACAGGGATGAAATCAAACTATGTCCATCAACAGCATGAGATATTAATATGATCCCTCAGTTGTCCTGATAGTGGCAGGATAATATGACTGAATTAAAAAATAATAATTACAACAGGTTATCACAACACGTCACTTGTTAGAAGGACCTACGGTAATTGTCATATGAGTATCAGACTTTATAGCCACACTTGAGACTTTGGGTTGAGGTTTGGTTACCTTCCCCGATCAGAAGTGGGTTTGATCCGTCCACCTCTGCTCGGACGGCGCAGGTTGCCCCGTGACCGTCCTCGACCCGGCCTCGACAGAGAAGAGGAGCCCTCCACTGGTGCTTGCTTTGATGACTGTGAGGAATCATTCAGATTGGACTGCCAACGGTCAGAATTTGACCACCTTGAGCCTCTCCTGGAAGTAATTAATCCCGAATGCCAGTGAGACCATATTTACACCAACAACAGATTGACATAACACGTCATTACAAGTATGATGACTCACAGCTAATAAATGGGACGTGCGTAACAGGTTTATTTCTTGTAACAGTTACTAATTTGTTGATTATCTACCTCATCCTGTGTGCGTTATGAGGTTTGAAGTTGGAGAATCCATTTATAAAGTCATTCATCAATGTTTGATGCTGCGGACGAAAGACAACAACTAAATTAGCCAACACATTCAACTAACCATGACCAGCAACAGTGTCTCCTAAACTAAGTTAAACAACAAGGATTATTCTCACTCTGTCCGAGGTCGATGCAATAATAAAATCTACAACTTCTTGTCATACAATTTCAACATAGAAAAGGACTCACATCAGCACATTCTTGGTATCCTGCCGCTGCCCACACGTCATTGGTGAAATCATACAGCTGTTGGGTGGGGCAGGGCTGCTGGTAGCTGCCTGGGGGGAAGTAGGAGCCGTAAGGATTGCCGCACTGGTCCAGCTGAGGGGGTCGGTAGCCATTTTTTGGAGCGAAGGAAGTGACTGCCATGGTTTTGGCTTTTATCCTCACCATGATCGGCTTTCCCTTAAACTCTCGAACCTCTTCTCTGAGATACTTGTAGGCCTAATGACGAGACACAGAGACAGTAACGCAATTTTCTGAGTGTTATCAAAATCATACAAACTACACCGCTTAATAGTCTTCCCGTTGCACTGTAGTCTGTTCTCATGAAAATGTCTAAACCACCACCAACTACTAACAAAAGCATCACTTTAGTGATTAGAAAAAATAAGATCACAATGTATTTGGCTGTATGTTACCTGTTGTGCGTCCGTTTCCGATTTGAAAGTGATGAACCAGTTATCGTTGCTCACAAACTCACAGCTCAGGAACTCGGGAATGTTTTCCCTGTTAAAGAGAGCCTCCACCTCCTGCAGTACAATAATAACATCAAACAAACCAGAACTGTCACATACACACTTTACCTTTATAAAACCCCTGCGTTCTACTAGCTTGATCAATAGGACATCTGCCGACAGTGACAAAAGCACCATGACACTCATCTACATCTATAAACAAATGTAGCTGTTTTCTAGGAGGAGAGGTTCTTGCCTCCTTGGGCGTGGTGTCGGGGATCTCACGCAGGATGACGACACATCGACTCTGACTGGGCCGGACCTTTTGTCCACAAGGAGCCACCTGGACCAGCGGCAGAGCTGCCAGCCAATGAGAGAATAGAATGTTTCAGGACAACAATAACCCACATTTATCAGTCTAAACGTTAAAATATTTCTTGAGTTGTTTGATGTTGGGATTGTATCATGAAATAGAACAGACAGACAAACAGAGACAGACAGACAGACAGACACACATTCCAAAGTATTTGCAGTAATGGAAATCTAACAATCATTCCTTAATTTTTCCTAAAGCCTGGTTAAGACCAAAGATTTGCGATGAGACGTAACCGTTTTAGAACGCGGTCTGAACCGGCCCGTCTCAGGTCAACTCACACCAGCTGATGGTGTTGCAGCGACTCGGCTGTTCAAGTCGCAGAGGCTTGTTTTAGAATGTAAGGGACGTGGCATGCCAACAGCCAATAGAGAAGTCAGCTGGTAAAGTCAGCTATAAACTGTAAAAGTTTTATGTTTATGTCTATTTTATGTTTATGTTGCAAATAGCTGGTCGTAATGGCAAAGTTTCAGATGGAGCCTCAAGACCGCCCAAAAGCACGTAACTTTATCTGGTGGAGCGAGCTAGAGTGACTGAAGAGAGGGAGCGCCCAGCGGTGTTTGAACATAGCAGTGAATCAGAGAAATAAACTGTTTTTGCAGATTCATCACCAGAAATGCAACTGTGTTAAGCACCTCAACATTACTAATGTTATGTACATTTATATTTAGACGAAACAAATGATGTATCCAGCTACAAAAAGCCTAAAAGCCAGAAGTTAGAACAGAAGTACAAAGAGGCGTTGTTATGGAGATCTTTGGTCAGAACTGGGCTTAACAGACCTGTCCATGTACATAAAAAGTATTATCACTAAAAACCAATAACACCTGACTAGACTCATTCTGAATCCATACCCACAGCATAAGATGGCCAACATTTGGCTAGTGGTTAAATGTTCACCCTGAATAAAACCTCAATCAGAAAAGCAGAAATAAACACTGACATTTCAAAATATCGGAGATGAGGTCCAGGTCCGTGCTGATCCTCTTGATCTTGTCGAGGCTGGCCAGAGTTGCGATGGGAACATACTGGTCGCTGTCCATCTGAGAATTAAGGTACAGGTCGTTGCCAAGGTGCTCCCTGTGGAAAGACAGGAGAGCTTGTAAAAACAGTATCTATCGAGGAATGTTTGGAGAGGTAACCAGCGGTTATGATGTATCGCACGTGTGGACGAACACACACACACACACACACACACACACACACACACACACACACACACACACACACACACACACACACACACACACACACACACACACACACACACACACACACACACACACACACACACACACACACACACACACACACACACACACACACACACACACACACACACACACACACACACACACAGACAGACAGACAGACAGACAGACACACACTTCCTGACAAGGAAAAATGGGCAGGAGGTCAAATAATTGTTCACAATGACAGCTAGAATACTAAACATTGTACCAAACCCAATTTGATATTTGTACAGTTCTATAAGGCATTGACATGTTGTGACGTACAATAACCACAGTCAGTGATCATATTAATATTTGATGACATAACTTTTCAAAAGAAGTGGTGACTTGTTACCTGGTCAGGCAGGACTCCAAAACTGTCCTCAGCTCTTCTCTAGTCTCATCTGAAATCAAAGTCATGACCACAAAGTCAATGCTTTAAAAACAACACCAACTCAAGTTCATTTTATTGTGGTGAAACATAAAAAACAGATAATTTAACCTGGGGAAAAAACACCTAAATTGGACTGCTACCTGTAACAGGTGGGTCAACGGGCTCTCCATTAACTATTGAAGCTTCGGCAGACGGTGTCTGGTACTCTGGTGTCCTGGGATCTTCTTCAACCACAGCCTCAGCCAGGCCCATGTTCTCCAGCTGGAAGTCTGACCCGTATCCTACAAATCAACCACGAGGCATCTCACCACCATGCCATAAGCAATATTTGCTTTGCAGACAGTTATATTTGTTCAATCCAGCAAGTTGTTTTTGTGTTGCTCAAAGAATAAAATTATAAACTCTTCATCAGAAAATAACTCATTATTGTAAATCTGTGGTCCAGTCCCTAAGTAACTCCAGCCTACCTTCCTGATTGGTCAGATCGCTGGGGAATTGCAGCCATGGCTCATGAGCCTGCAGGTAGGCGGGGCCAGGGACATCTAAGTTGAAGTTGTGATTGGTCCATACCTCAGCATTAGGGTTAAGGGTTGGAGCAGCAACAGGTTCCTGAAACAAAAACACAACAAAAAAACACTGTTTGTACAAAATGAATCTAATATGAAAACTTAAGTCAGCTTATTTTAAAAACAAGTTATTTTGAAAGAACAAATTGATATTAACAGTAGCAGATCAGATATCAGACACTAGCTTGTGTGTTCAGGTGTTTTACATCAAGAATGGACAGAAGACGTTCTCTAGCATCTTTCATTGAATCAGATTCTACCTAAAATGCAAACTAAATGCTATTTCCTCTCACTCAATGTTAAAGCAATAATGCAGAAGAAAACATCTTAGATTCATACTCATATGTAAATCCCAGCTGATTCCACTTCATACTTCCTCCACCTGTTAAATTTCATCTACAACAGACCCTCTGAACCTGAGTTAACTTACCTTTGTTATATCAACGCTGTTATTATATAGGTGTGTACTTGCAATATAACACATTTCATTGTTCTATCTAAATTATACAAAACTGTGTAACAAGGCCGCCTGTTTGAACAATGAACACTCGTTATGTTACATCTTTATAAAAAGGAGTATTGAAGACTCTGCCTACTGCCCAGCCAAGTCTTACTTTCCCTAAAGAATCACATCAAAAGAAATATTGTTTTTACTTTCATGCATGAGACATTAAACTGAATTCTTTCACTGAACCCAACTGTCTCACAAGTTAAGCGAACACTTACAAAGTGAGTGCAATCTGTGTGCCAGTCCCACACACAGCGTCCCTGAGGCATCACTGTGCTGTAGGGGTAAGCTCCCAGCAGAGCCATAGACGGCTGGAGCTCCGAGACCAGGGCTGGGATCTGCTCTACGTCAGCACCCGGCTTGCTCTCTCTCTGGCTGGGCTCGGCAACAGACCCGCCCTGAGCCCACCCCCCACAGCTATCCTCCAGACCCAGTTTGATCCAGGGGTGGGGATAGAGGAGGCAGACAGAAGAGTCTGCATCCTCTCCCAGCAGCTCAGACACCATCTCCCTCATCCCTCCTTCCCTCTCACCCTCCTCGGCAGTAGCAGGAGGTTCATGTCCTAGGAAGTGAATCTCGTATGACGGAGTTGAGGCATAAACATCAATCTGTGCTGGGTCCACAGGGATCATGTTCTCATGGCAGTCCAAAACCAAGGCTTTGTCATCCGGGCAGCTGAAGTCATGAGGAATCACATAAGAGTCATCACAAATACCGGTACCGATCTCAACGCCTTGGAGTGGTGTGCCCGTAGCAGAAATAGTTTCTGGAAGAATATCACTGTCAAGTGCAGACATCTCCCCCTGTGAGATGTGAATCTGTATCCCATTGATCTCCTCTAAATGAATTTCATTTGATGAACCTCCAGCTTGAGGTAAACATTTAGCAGAGTAATTTGGCAGGCCGACGTTAGGGTTCATACAGTCAGAGGAATCACTGAAGCTTAATACTACCGGGGGTTCAGATGCTGTTTGAGGCTGTTCTATTGTATATGCAGATTCATGCTTGACTGGGGAATCAATCTGAGTCCCCTGTGCAGTTGTTGTTTTATTTCCTTCCTCACATGCATGAATAAATACTTTCTCTGGTGGATTGTCCTCCAGTTGGATTTGTCTGCATTCACTCTCAGCAGAATTAGCTTCAGTTTCTGGACAGAAACGATGCTTACCTTCCACAGGAGGTGTGCACGGAGATGAGGAAGACGGAGGTGGAGTGAAGGAAGCAGTAACAGAAAGCTCACTTTCAGCAGTAGGAGGCTGTGTCAGAGGACCGAGACTTAGATCTTCCAGGCCATGAAGAGTGATGCTTGCATTTACAGCCGTCCTTGTATCTAGGTGAGAGGTATTTTGAGCCATTCCAGGTAACACATCTGTAACATCCCCTCTTTCAAAAGGTTTGCTGTTCTGACAGACTTCTGGTTTTTTGACTGCCTGTCTGTCATCTCCACTCATGAGGGCATCCTGAAGAGGCTCTTCCGACGTCACGGCACCTTCAGGTTTCACATCAAAATTGTCACGCTGTTTGTCATCTCTATGGTCCAACTCAGGTGGTTCTACAACATCTTGACTTGGAGGCTTACTGCTGCTCAATTCAAATGTTGGATCGTTTGAATTTACATCTAATTTGTCAGATATTATGAAGTCACAGTGGTGAAATGTGGTTTTAAAGTCCGAGAGAGGAGTCATGTCTGCGTGGCAGGAGAAGGTCGTCAGCTCAATGGGCAGTGACGACACAGCTAAGATGGTGGAAACTAAGGACACCTCAGTTAGAGTCTTATCTGCTGTGCAGGTGTAACCGACATCTACCTCCTCACTATGGCCTCTGCAGATACTAACGGGAATAGCCTCCGTCTGTTGCGAGGATTTATCCATCTCAAACTGTCCTCCACACAGAGGAAAGACAACCTCATCCCCGTGCAGTGGTTTGAGCTTTGAAGAACTGAAGCTGGAAGTCTCACTTTTATTCTCCTCCTCAACACATGTGCTTTCATTTGCATGTGACGTCATCAACATGTAATCCATGGATTCATGTATGTCCTTAGCAATGGTCTGGCAGTCCAGATCTTTAAACGGAGTCCCGTCTGGTGTTGAAGCGTGCGATTCCTTGCTGTTTATTATAATGCTGGACAGGGGCAGCGGGTCAGACGAAGGGTCAGCCTGCTTTACAACAGGATGAGGTAAGGAGGTCTCCTCTGCTGAGAGTGAACTCTCTGGGTGTGTCTGTGACAGGATGGTGGAAGACTGATGACTCAAAGCTGGTTCCTCATCATGCGACTGGCTGGTTGTTTCAGATTCTGTGACATATTCCTGGTCACAGACTGTGGATGCCTGTGTGTGTGATTGGCTGGAGCCCAGAGACTCCACTATGCAGGGCAGAGCAGCTGTTTCTGCTTCAGCTGTGTGCAGCGAGTGTGTTGCTTCAGCTGTTTGGGATTGGCTGTGGACGAGGTCATATTCAAGGTCTCTGGCGTCGATAGCACATATGCTGTAGAAGCCCCGGGTCCTAGTTTCAAAACCTTGACCCAGTGTTGTTGTGACGACACAGACGTCCTCACCTTCTTCCTCGTTGTGCTCAGCTTTGGGGCAATCCCACTGTGTCTCCTGACACTCGCTGACCAGTGGCAGCGGCCGCAGGTTATCTGACACCTCACTCCCTGTGACGTTGCCCTGGCAGTTAGCAGAGGGTAATCTGGCGGGAGATGACCAACATTTTTTCGACGTGTGCCCATCTGGGAGTTTATTGAACCATAAAGCCCTGAGTGTGGCATTCTCCACAATCTTCTGTTTGGCTGGACTCCGTGTGGGCACCTCCATATACGGGGCCGGGCCACAGCTGGGCATGCCAGTATGGGTTATGCCTTCCTCAGTCTCCGTGTTTGTATGTATATTTGTGCTGGTTGTGATAATTATAGCCCCCTTCTCTTCGTGAGTGCTGGCTGCTTTATGATCTCTCTCACTCCGCGTGGTGTTGTCCCCGCTGGTCACGGCCACCTCTGTCCAAACATTGTCGCCCAGTTCTGGTGGTCTTTCTTCATCTTCTGCAAGTTTTCTCTGGGCCAGTCCATCTGCCACACGTTTTTCCTCTTCGTCCAAGCACACATGCTGAGCTACAGCCACAGCGTGTTGCCTGACCTGGTCTGTCACTTCATTCAGCCCATCGTGGAGCGGGGGCTGTAACAAACTGCTCCTCTCACTCTGCAAGCCGGGGTTGAGCTCTTTACTAAAGCAGCACCCCATCTTCTCCGGCCTAAAGTGGGAATAAAACACAAGACTGCTATGGCCACATACACTGAGAGCCTACACAATACGAGACAAAATCATGAGCAGCTCCTCACGATGGCTCAGCCACATGCAGAAAGAGAAAAGACCCTCTACTCCCCCTTGCTTCGCCCCTTCCCCTTCCCTCCTCATTTCCCCTCCCCTGCCCAGAATAGCAAATGTGAAGGAGCTCACATGTCCCTGCCACTCAACAGTAGGCTGCACACCACTTTGTGTGTGTGTGTGTGTAGTGTGTGCATGTGTGAGTGTGTGTGTGTGTGTGTGAGAGCCCTAGTTAGGCGACAGTTTGAGAGGGGTCCGCACATGGCCCAGCGGCCACCAATCACAGAGAAGTAATGCAGCAGTGTGGACTCCTCCCTCTCCCTCTGACACTCCCCCTTCTTCCTTCCGTCAGTTTTGCTCTCACTACTTTAGCTTCCACTCTCACAACCTCTTCCCTTCCTCCCCTCACAGGACCACTAGGCCGGAACATGGAAAATGCCAAGACTCTTAATGGTCAAATGTTTTTTTTTTTTGTTTTTTTTTTAAATAATACATTTAATAACAATTACTTTGGAATATTGTTATTTCCGTTTACTCTTTACATATATCCTATCTGTCTGTCCATCCTGAAACAGGGATCCCTTCTCTGTTGTTGTTTTTTGACTTTGTTTGTTTTTCTGTTTCTGTTGTGCAACTTTGGATTGTATAAATAAAATGGACTTAACTTTTATAAACAAAATGTGGTTTCCAAATCTAGATCTGACAGTGAAGTTGATTCCATATGAGTTTACGTATCTAGCAATGGGTAGTTCTGTCAATTTAGAGAAGTACTTAAAAACTAAAGATAGATAGACAGATATAGCTAAAAACTACAGAAGTGTCCGTGTAGTGAGGGTTAATATTGCAGTACCTGGTAGAAGACGTAGTATCCTGGACCCAGCGCTCCGTGCGTTAACGGCACCTGTAGATCAGCTGGATACAGTTGATTCTGGTCTGACGTCATGTGAATCCGGCTTGAGGGCAACTCAACAGGACGAGTGCTGGCGCTGTCGGTGGTCACCACGGCGACTGGCAGGGGGATCAGTGGAGAGAAGGAGTAACAACACCAGCTGGCATGATGGAAACACGGCAACAACTAGATAAGTCAATAAGGACTTCAACTGGTAAATATTGCACATTGAATTGCTGTAAAGTAGATAATAGAGTTATGATCATTGATGTGTTGGACACTAGATATCACTAATGACTTATTTCATTACTCATTTTAATTAAACAGTCAATATTTGACTATATAAAAGTCATAACTTACAGACTGATCCAAATCACAACTTACCAGAAAATTACGGCATCAAATTTTTCACTTAGTTTAACCAACAGCTGACAAATCTAAAATAAACTAATAAAAAAAACTAATGAATTCAAAAAGCTCACATTGGTCAAACTTTAACCAGTTAATGCTGGTATTTGAGCTTGAGTAACATTTCAAAATAAATTATCAATTGATTTTTTCTGTTGATTGACAAAGCCATTCACTTACTAGTTTCATTACAATTTCAAGAATACATCCATTCTAAGAATAAATCATTTCAAAATAGAGCACCACAATGTATTTCTTATAACTTGGAACCAAAACCATTAGTCAATAATCAATTAACAAAACGCAGTTAATAGTTTACTTAGCTGAAATGACTTTACTAACTCCAGCTCTTAAATGTGAATAACGTTAGTTGCTTTATTCTTAGTTCTTATTCTAGTTTTGAACTGTTGGTTGGACAAAAAAAAGTTGTCCTTTGGGCTTAAAATGGCCTAATTTGCATAGCTAAACAGAAATGTAAACATTGGATAAAGTCAAGTTTACAATTCTTCTTTCATTTTGTTGACATATTAGAGTCTTAGCTAGGTTTTTACAGAGGGAATTTAGGATATCTATTTTTGTTGCTCCAGAAATACTGTCAACAGCTAAAAAAAAAATCAATTTTCGCGAACACAAAATCGAAAAATTATGTTTTTAAATGCAATTGTCTCCCTTAGCTAGCTAAATGCTAACAGTTTGATAACATCAGCGTAAAACTTAAATTACAGAAGCCATGAATAGCTAGCTAGCCTAACGTTAATGGGAAAAGGGTGTTGGGGTGAGAGAGAGTATTAATTTCTCATAATTGTTAGTCTGTCAACAGCTTTACTGACAGATGTTAATGTCCAAACGCAAGTTGGTTAACAAACTTGGCGAGCTTGGTTGACCCTTTCCTATTCAAAACGACTGAAAGGCATTTGTAATATAGTTTTGTATAAGTTAAACTGGTCTCTTTAATAAATATTCATATAAGTTAGCTGGCTCAAAAGAAAACTATATAACTGATGTCAACGTTAGCTAGCTAGCTAGGTTTGGCTTGATTTAACGTTAACGTTAGCTAGCTAGCGTTACCTTTCAGCTCCCCAGTCAGTTACCGTCCTCTCGGCTGGCAACCTGAATTAACCTTGACCGTTAGCATTACCGTTAGTTGGTGAAGAAACACCTCCAATAAACACTTCTTCAAAAGTAGCTAGCTAAGTCAAGTTAACAGAGTTGTTAAATTCGTATTTTCCGGCATTTAAACGGCATTTCAGGCGAAAAACAGCAGCTTCTAATCATGCTAACCGCTAGCTAGCCAACGTTCACAAATCGAACAATAACAATAACGTTAAAAGATGCTAACGGTTGGGTTATAGCTAGCTGAAGCTAAATATTGTGCTAGCTTATAAAACCGGTAGCTCATAAACAGTCTGATTGGTTCATCGAAATCCTTTGCACAAGTATCACTCCGCGTCTGAGGGAGAGAAAAAACGTGATATTTTGCCTAAATAACTCAACTTTGTGTTGTAAAAAGCGTGATTCAGGAACTCACCTGTCCTCCTGCTGCGTTGACGTCGAGCTTGATTTCTGGCTTTTCTTGCGGTGTGTTTGCGGGACTCTCTCCTCGTTTGCTTTCATAAAAACCGCCCGTTAACGTTGTTGTTTTTCCGATCGTACGCACACTCTGTAGTTGCTATAGAAACTGTACAATTGTTTCATTACAATCTGAATATTAATGTTTTAAATTACAGTTGTGTATGTTTTCCCCCGGATTTTAGAAATACTGAAGTCATCAGGTTACAAACGAAAATTTGACAGGAACACTAAAAATAATCCCCTTTGTTAAAATTTTTTTAACAGTTTATTTATTCATTTTTTAACAATTAACTGTTAACTGCTTAAAAAAAACAAAAACAAATCCACTACCTGGAATAAATGCCTGGGAAGTGCTGACAACTCAATTTATCATTTTGTTGACCTAAAAGTAGTCAAACGGAAACATGTCTACAAAAATATATAAAATAAATAAATAAATCCCCTCCAAGTGTTAGCCATGTGTTTTTAAAATCAGCAATTGACAATTATTTGAATTATTTTGATGACCTACTAGGCTGTGGATCACCCTCAGTTTTAAGAGAAAATAAAAAGTTTAAAATATTCATTTAAAACGTCATACAACGACATATGAAGCTTATAAAACTGCCATAATGTGAGGCTACTTTTTATTGTAACATCCCTAAAACCCGCAAATTCAAGTTTAAACATGTATAATATGACCACCCCAGCACACACATCCTCATTAACAAGATAAAACTTGTTAAAATAAAATAAATTAAAGTAGCCTATATGTAGCTGGTTGGCTCCACTCACATCATTCATAAAAAACAAACATTTTCACATAAATGTTATCCTAATTTCGTATTTCCCTGTGTCTTATTAGGAACCATTACTTACAAGTCTCAGGATTCAACCCACTCCCATGAGACAAATGTCAGGGTGACATGTGCACAATTAAGAGTTTCTACTGTGAGGAGCTGGAGTGCTTTTATCTCTCTTGTAAAGAAGATGATTAGTGATGAAGCTGGAGCTGAAGGGGCTCCTGTGATCAAGAGTTAATTCAGTAAAGTGTCTGTGGAGTTCTGTGGAGAGAAGGAATCCCCCAGCATGCTCTCTGACTCAACACTTGAGCTTAGTAAAGTGCACCAGAGTTCACCGAGAGTGTGTGGTGCCGAATCAGGAGTACAGGCTCCAGTAGACGATGTTAAAGAACAGGTAGGACAACGGGAAAGCCACGCGGGAGTACGAGTCGATCATGTAGCTGTTGCTGACAAACAGGTCCACGTTCTGACGCAGAGACCACTGCCGGCGGAGCCGGGTCCCCTCCGTGGGCTGGATGTCTGGGGCCTGGGTCGGCGTGGTGAGGGGGCCAGAGGTCCCGGTGGGCGCTAGGCCGGAGAAAGGAGTCAGCTCAATGTCGTTGTCATGGAAACAGCCGTCGTAGGCCATCGCCTGGCTGGCGTTGAAGGTAGATGGGATCTGGAACACAGAAGGTACGGATCATACTGTAGATCGTTTCCATTTAGTTTACACAGTCCTGTCAGACACACCGCCAAGATCAATGCACACACACACACACACACACACACGCGCACACACGCACGCACAAAGTTTGGACACATTGCTACACATCCTCTTACAGTTGATCAAAAGTAGCCTACTACTGTCATTTAAGACAAAGAAAATCTTTACATTTTAGAAGATGAAACCATTTATCTGTAGCCGATTCGTTTTTCTTTTTACAATTTTACTTTAGGTCTGGCAGCTTTTCTCTTAAATGTTTTAGTTTGTTTTTTATGTTCTAGGTTGTTCATATGTGTTCTGAAAATAAAATATATATAAAGAGGTTGTTTCATTTTACAGTGCTTATATTTTTTGTAGTTCATATTGTTTTCTATGTAAAATCTTAATTTGTAAAATAAGTAGTAATTCTGTCTGTCAGACAAATGGCATTGGCATCAATAAACAGTATAAATTAAATTAAAAAATAATTTAATTTATACTGTTTATTGATCCCCAGTGGGGAAAATTACAATTAACACTCTGTTAGTAATCACTACACACACATGCTCAGGACCTATTCATGCATAAATGGAGAGATGTCAGAGTCAAGTGTCATGAAATTACTCTTAATGTGTACTTAAGTACAGCCCATGAGTATATGTACTTCGCAACATTCCATCACTGTAAAATACTCCACGTCCTCAACCAGGGATGTTCAACAGGGGGTCTGGGACCCCTAGGGGGTCTTCAGAGTCAGTGCAAGGGCCCCCCAAATTGATGTAAATTTTTGAAAGTTTTTTCAAAAATTAAAAACATAAATCTAACATATTATTAGCAAATATACAGTATATCCCCACTGATGATAGGCTTACTGGCCTAGGTAGTCACTAAGGTAGCCATCCACAGATACAGTCCATCCTAAGGATTCACTGTGCCACATGTATATTTAATATTAAAATATGATTTATAAAAAGCCATGCCAGCAATTATTAGGCTATTTGAATAGCTTAGTATTACATGGAAATTAGGTATGTGTAAAGGCTTTAGGCCGCCCTACACGTTACTGTAGGCCCAGTTCAATATGCAACTTCATTTTATACAGCATACGTAGTAGGGGGTCCCTCTCTGCCTCTCTGTTAAAAAACGTTGAAGACCCCTGTCCTGAACAGAAAATGTCAGATTGTAGTGTCTCTGTTTGGCCACTAGAAGGAGACATTAAGTTAAATATGTAGTTCAAAGCCTCCCTGTGATTCTCCCGTGCTTCTGACCTTTCCCCTCTTCATTTTTCTCATCTCCTCCAGAGTGGTGCAGTAGTTCACTGCTGCATATTCGATCACAGACAGGAAGACAAACAGGAAGCTGGTCCACAGGTAGATGTCCACCGCTTTCACGTACGATACCTGGACAACAAAGAGACACATTCACTAACCCTAACCACATGGACAAATCATCATCATCTAAACAAGACAAGGCATGGCAGATTTATTTGCACAGCACATTTTAGCAAGTTGTTTTTACATAAAACATTAAAAAGCAGTTAAAACAATTAAGATGAATAACAAAACAGTTTAAATAGAACACGACAGGTATGAAATACATGAACAAAAGTGACAGTGCAGTGTAAATAATGAACAGTTAAAAAAAAAAAGGCAGCATCAAAAAGAAAAGTCTTCAGTCTTGATTTAAAAGAAGAGAGAGTTGCAGCGGACCTGCAGTTTTCTGGGAGTTTGTTCCAGATATGTGGGGCATAAAACTGAAGAGAAAGGAAGCATACATTGTGCAGAATCATGCAGCTTTTCAGCACAGAACAGTATGATTATGCATACACATATGCACATAAAACATGATTACAGTGCCAAGTACGAGATGTGATACACTGGACACATATTTGGGGGCAATCAGGTTTTATTTTCTTTCATCATTATTTTTACGTACTTTTAGTGCGTTGCTCTTTCCATAAGAATTACTCTGTACGAAATAGGTGTTTTTCTGGGGGTCAGGGCCTTGGGAATCAGAGGGTCGCCGGTTCGAGTCTCTGACGGACCAGGTACGCAGTGGGGACTGGTACTGTAGCTGATGTGCTGCTGCATCCCATCATTCCGACATCTATCCACATATCATGTTCATTTTCAGGTTGATATTGACGTTTCTATTAAAACATGTTTACATGCTTTAATGTTACGTTGTGTTTTAATGTTTTTTACTCATAATGTCTGTCTGAATTAGAGGGTGACAATTTTTCGGGACTCCCACAGGTCACATGATTCCAGCGGGAGTCCCGCGGTATAAGGGGAGAGGTTACCTCCCCTTTCTCTGCTTTGCCCATGACAAGTTGGTCAAGGCCACACAGTATTAGGGACCACTAAGGTCTATATAAAAGAGACTTCAGATACAGTATTAGGGACCACTAAGGTCTATATAAAAGAGACTTCAGATACAGTATTAGGGACCACTAAGGTCTATATAAAAGAGACTTCAGATACAGTATTAGGGGACCACTAAGGTCTATATAAAGAGACTTCAGATACAGTATTAGGGACCACTAAGGTCTATATAAAGAGACTTCAGATACAGTATTAGGGGACCACTAAGGTCTATATAACAGAGACTTCAGATACAGTATTAGGGGACCACTAAGGTCTATATAAAAGAGACTTCAGATACAGTATTAGGGGACCACTAAGGTCTATATAAAAGAGACTTCAGATACAGTATTAGGGACCACTAAGGTCTATATAACAGAGACTTCAGATACAGTATTAGGGACCACTAAGGTCTATATAAAGAGACTTCAGATACAGTATTAGGGACCACTAAGGTCTATATAACAGAGACTTCAGATACAGTATTAGGGACCACTAAGGTCTATATAAAGAGACTTCAGATACAGTATTAGGGACCACTAAGGTCTATATAACAGAGACTTCAGATACAGTATTAGGGACCACTAAGGTCTATATAAAGAGACTTCAGATACAGTATTAGGGACCACTAAGGTCTATATAAAAGAGACTTCAGATACAGTATTAGGGACCACTAAGATCTATATAAAAGAGACTTCAGATACAGTATTAGGGACCACTAAGGTCTATATAAAAGAGACTTCAGATATAGTATTAGGGGACCACTAAGGTCTATATAAAAGAGACTTCAGATACAGTATTAGGGACCACTAAGGTCTATATAAAAGAGACTTCAGATACAGTATTAGGGACCACTAAGATCTATATAAAAGAGACTTCAGATACAGTATTAGGGGACCACTAAGGTCTATATAAAAGAGACTTCAGATACAGTATTGGGGACCACTAAGGCCTATATAAAAGCATCCAAAAAGCACCATGTCCTAGGACCTTTAGGACCCTGAGAGCCCATATGAGCATGAACACATGTAAAGAGGCCCAGGACCCCTGAAGGCCTCATGAACCTTCACAAACACCGCTGTTACCTGAGGCATAGAGGAGGACACTCCGGTGATGATGGTGGACATCGTCAGCACTGTGGTTATACCTGCAGGAGGAGAGCGAGCACAGCACATCTGTTTCTACATCACAGCACATCTGTTTCTACATCACAGCACATCTGTTTTTCAGACACAACACAACCTTTTTTTTTTAAACATATGGAGTGGCCTCTTTCAGAGAACAATACAGGAAGTGTGGCTTTAAGACTTTGGTGATGTAGAGACCGTATGTCATGTCACGTGTTATACCAAGGTTCTTGAAAATTACTTTGTGACAAGTACATATCATTCATATCAACGTTTGAAGACAAATAACTTCTCAAACTAGATTTTTCCAACCAAGTACGTACATTTTATCAAAGTGTCACGGTCAAATGTCAGAGTCTGGAAATAACGCTAAACCTGCACTTTCCTATAGCTGAAGAATAAAATCTGTTCCAAAAGAGACTCACGCAGCTTTGCACTCGACTGCAATATAAGTTGCATGTAGTCGGAATGCAGCGATTTATATTTGGAGAAGGGAAAGAAAGAAGTACAACACCATGGGATAAAAACAACATTTGTGCTGCAGGAGAATTTCAATCAGAAAATGTAGACCTGTTTGAAATGATTTAAGACCTAGAACACAATTCTTTAGCAAATTTAATTAAAACATTATTTTTAAAGATTTTGTTGTTGCATTTTAGGCCTTTGTTTGATAGGAGAGCCTAGACATGAAAGGGGAGAGAGAGGGGGAATGACATGCAGCAATGGGTCGCAGGTCCGAATTGAACATGCAGCCGCTGCAGCGAGGACTGGGCCTCTGCACATGGGGAGCACGCTCAATCAAGGCGCCTTGAATTTGAGACTTTTTAAGGCCACGCATTTTTATTTGGAATTTTTAGACTTTTAAAGACCCTGCGTAAACCCTGATAAATGCTCACAGAGTCACATCATGGGTCTCCCCTCCCACAAAAAGCTGGTCACAACAAAGTCAGTCATGAAATCTCAGGGTTCAGACTTTAGTTTTTGGTTCATGTCAATATATGTAAATACCCAGAGAGACACGGGCGGGGACGGCCCTCCGGTCGATCCAGAAAGAGACCCAGGACAGGACAACCATCAGCATGGTGGGGAAGTACGTCTGCAGCATGAAGAAGAAGATGTGTCTCCGCAGGATGAAGTTAATGAACAGACGGTTGTACCAACCTGACAGACAGAGACAGAGACGCTCATGTTCAACATCAGGAAACATGAGCATTAGGGATGGAAAGATACACTCAAGTTACAATTACATACTAATTACGATTTTAAGTGAATCGTATTAAGTGATTTTCTCAGGATTTCTTTAGGAGAATGAGCTGCAGACAAATGACTGAAAATATTCCTTTATTTATCTATATGGTGCAATACAACAGAGGTGTCCTTTTGTCAAAAGTGCAACTGAAATTGTATTTTATCTTAAAGCGCCAATATTATGCTCATTTTCAGGTTCATAATTATATTTTGAGGTTGTACCAGTATAGGTTTATATTTTTTCATTTTCAAAAAACATATTTAGGTTGTACTGCACATTGCTGCTATTCCTGTTTTAACCCTGTGTGTTGGGGTTTCTGTTTTAGCTACAGAGTGAGACTTCTCACTTGTTTTAGCTACAGAGTGAGACATCTCACTTGTTTTAGCTACAGAGTGAGACTTCTCACTTGTTTTAGCTACAGAGTGAGACATCTCACTTGTTTTAGCTACAGAGTGAGACTTCTCACTTGTTTTAGCTACAGAGTGAGACATCTCACTTGTTTTAGCTACAGAGTGAGACTTCTCACTTGTTTTAGCTACAGAGTGAGACATCTCACTTGTTTTAGCTACAGAGTGAGACATCTCACTTGTTTTAGCTACAGAGTGAGACATCTCACTTGTTTTAGCTACAGAGTGAGACTTCTCACTTGTTTTAGCTACAGAGTGAGACTTCTCACTTGTTTTAGCTACAGAGTGAGACATCTCACTTGTTTTAGCTACAGAGTGAGACATCTCATGTGAGACATGCAAGTAGTTCTTTTGTAGATTATGGTGAACTAGTGTGTTGTAGCAGTGTTTTGCCATTGAGAATTCAGCTAGCATGCTAGCACTAGCATGTGCTACGGTTAGCCACTTTGTCTCGGCTAGTGACGTAGAAAGCCGTGCAGATGTTGAACAGCTCACCCGGAGACTGAAGACAGAGGACATTCAGAAACCGGATCTCATCAAAACAGCATGATGTTTGTTTGTTTTTTTAAAGTTTGTACTGTATGTGTGGAAGCATCAGAGACACAAAATAACACCCCAAATCCTAGAAAAAAGTGATTTTTTTTACAATATGGCACTTTAAATAACTAAAATGTAATACTGTATATACTATATCAAAATAACTAAATAAATAGATAGCTAGATTAGCTTCTTCTAAGAATACGTAGTGACGTCTAAAGTCAAACAAGTTAAATTAAAAGTAGATTACGCCCTAGGTCGTTTTGCATTGCATCACAATTCGTTTTTTATGTCAACCGACTGTAATCTTTACACATTTATATAGATTTTTTAACCGATTCCCGATGCATCGTGACATCCCTAATGAGCATCAATGTGCAGCTATCACAGCCTGCGCTCTTCTGGTTTCCACCAGATGTTGGAGGCTTTCCACCAGATGTTGGCAACTGGCTGCAGAGATTCTGCTTGCATTTCTTTATGTGCATAAACTGTTGACACAAAGCTGGAAGAACACTGTTGTCCTAAACAGCAGATCCCAATGTTTTGCAAACTTTAAAAGTCCTTATATGCACTTGTTTGCATCTGTTTCTGGGTTTGACCAGTTCAACCAGGGAGTGATTTATTCTTCCATGTTAGATCTGAATACTTTCAAAGGCTTGATAGGTAAAACTATCCACTAATCTACCGATAAAATGAGGACCTCTGTGTGTGTGTGTGTGTGAACTGTTCATCCCATCAACTTCCCACCTGGCGGGTGTATTGCTGGGTACCCAATGACGCAGTATTTCATTTTTGGTGCAGTTACAACACGCGACACGTTCAATATTATTAATAATTATTATTATTTTTACAATAAACTGTGAAACTGAACTGACCTGCATGTGCTAGAGACGTAACATGCAGCACATTGTTGTGCTGCATGTTACGTCTGCAGCACATCAGTGGGGAGGGGGTTTCGACATTCGATAGAAAGGTAAGGCAGGATACCAAGCCATCATATATATATATATATATATATATATATATATATATTTATGATTATAATTATTGATGCATGTTTATCACTTTAATGTTTCAGCTGGTAAAAGTGGAGTTCATTGTAACGTCTTGATATACTGCTGGGGACCTTAACCTATAACAACATACTTTATTGTTTGATATATTTTGTTTTAATAATCTGAATCTGTAAAGTGGCTAGTAACTAATGTTGTCTAACAAATGTAGTGCAGTAAAAAGTTGAATACGTGTCTTTAAGATGTACAGCAGTGGAGTAGTGAAGTATTGTAGAAAATAGCATTTAAATTACCTCAAACAAGGACTTCTAAACTGAACCTATGCACTGCCCCTCAGATCTGTCTTGTGAACCCCTACAGGGGTCCAGACCCACGGGTTGGTAACCACTGGTCAAAAATATGATTGTATTCTGTTGCATTAATATCTACCTAAATCCTACTTAAGTAAAAGTACTAATGAGTCCAAACCAAGTACCCAAAGACTTGTAGACAGTGGTGTCCACATACTTTTGGTCATTACATTTGGTCATGAAGACAAACAAAAACAAATATGTTATTTTTTTCACTAGTGAACCACTTTCTGCATCCTTTTGAAAACAGAAACGTCTCATCCTTTTCTCTGTGTATTTAGGCTATTGAAACAAACACACACAAACACACACACACACACAAACAAACACACACACACAAACAAACACACACACACACACACACACCGGTGCTGCTGTAGAAAGCCAGGCCACTGGAGGCGTGGAAATGCTCAATGAAGAACTGAGACAAGACGATCTCATCCGTCCTCAGAGAGTCGTTCCCATTCTTCCAGTAAAGCATCAGGTCGTTCTCATTATATGCATCTGAGAGAGAAAGAGAGAGAGAGAGAGAGAGAGAGAGAGAGAGAGAGAAAATCTTGACTTAAGTGAAAGTACACCATTTCAGTATAACTTGTGTTATTGAATTTGAATTATTGATGCACTTTACTTACTTACTACTACTACTTATACTTTATTTACTTTATCTATTTATTTCCCTCCGGGAATCAATAAAGTTTGATCTTAATTAATAATATTAAACCATAATTTTTTAATTGATTATATGTTCTATTAATAATCCAAATCAGCAAAGTAACAGGCATCAAATATACGTGTAGCGGAGTAAAAAGTACAATGTTTTCCTATCAGATATAGAAGAGTAGAAGTATAAAAAAAACACAAAAAATTAAATACTCAACTAAAGTATAAGTACCTCAAAATTATTCTTAAGTACAGTTCAGTACAGTGATGTAAGAAGACGTGTGTGTGTGTGTGTGTGTGTGTGTGTGTGTGTGTGTGCGTGTGCGTGTAAGTGTGTGTGTGTGCGTGCGTCTCACAGCTCTCTAGCTCCAGTGAGCAGTTCTGTGTGTCCAGAGGAAAGCTGCTAAAGTCCATGGAGCAGAGAGCCGTCACCGTCACCCTGAAACACAAAAACACAAACTTTACACTGGCAATACAGTCAGTCACCATGTCAACAGGTCACCAGGTCACCATGTCACCAGGTCACCAGGTCACCATGTCCTGGTTAGAAACCTCTCCTGCAATTATAAAAGGAAACTTGAGCTTCACCTCTTCTCTCCTTTAGGACCAAAGAGCAGAGAAGGAGTTGAGTGTGTTAAGCAAAAAGGACAAGAATCAACAAAGAGTTCTGCAGCAATCCAATGCAAAGTTTTTGACTTCAAAACATTTATCCAAGTACATTTTTTTTAGGGTCAGGGCAGTGGCTCTTAAAGTGGGCTCCAGGGTCCCCCAGTGATCCTTGAGAATGCTCCAGCAACAAGGGGAAAAGGGAGTAATATCACACTAAGAGAAACTTTCTTATCTCTGGTCAGGCTTGATGTCTCCTCCGCGTGCCCTGCCCTCAGTGGTATTCTGTGCTTTCCACAAGGTCAGTGATAATCATGATTATCACATGAGAAACAGAAATTGACTGGCTAGTAGTCCTTACCTAGGTACTGTCAGGACCCTCATGCTCTGCTTCTGACTGGCTAGTAGTCCTTACCTAGGTACTGTCAGGGCCCTCATACTCTGCTTCTGACTGGCTAGTAGTCCTTACCTAGGTACTGTCAGGGCCCTCATACTCTGCTTCTGACTGGCTAGTAGTCCTTACCTAGGTACTGTCAGGACCCTCATACTCTGCTTCTGACTGGCTAGTAGTCCTTACCTAGGTACTGTCAGGGCCCTCATACTCTGCTTCTGACTGGCTAGTAGTCCATACCTAGGTACTGTCAGGGCCCTCATACTCTGCTTCTGACTGGCTAGTAGTCCATACCTAGGTACTGTCAGGACCCTCATACTCTGCTTCTGACTGGCTAGTAGTCCATACCTAGGTACTGTCAGGACCCTCATACTCTGCTTCTGACTGGCTAGTAGTCCATACCTAGCTTTTACACATGTGCGACTCCAAACAAAGATGGAACAGAAGTGAGATGTCTCACTCTGTAGCTAAAACAGAGAGAGCTCAACACACAGGGTGAAAAGAGGAGCTGCAGCAATGAGCAGTACAACAAAAAAATTGTGCTTTTTGAAAATTAAACCATGTCAACCTATTCTGATATAACCTCGTTAGAAAAATGTTGATACATACTTTTTCTCTGACTATTATTAAAACTGTTTGCATAATAATACCATATTATACTGATCAGTCTGAACAAGATAACCATGGAGCCATGGTTTGTCCTTGTGAAAGGTACAGGACGTTTCTCGGGGCAGAGCAGGCGGAGGAGATTCCCAGACCCAAAGAGATAAACTAACAACACCCACTTTGTTAGGAGTTTGTATCAACATCCACTTTGTATAAATAAGCGGCTGTAGAGAGCTTCCACTTAGGTATTTTCTGTACTACTCTGTAGTGGAAACTGTCTCCTTGTGTTCACAAGCAAAAATGTAAAAAAAAACATTGATATAACTTCAGTGGTGTCTGTCTATTTTTGATAACAAACTTATTCTAACACTTCTAAATACAATTATGAATCTAATAAATGAGCATAATATGAGCACTTTAAAGAGAACAGGCTCATATTAGGTTGTGTGCTGACAGCTGAAATGAGAAATGTTGGTAGGTTAGTCTTGTACGGGCCGGTTTAAAGCATCAGGTCTGCAGATAAAACACCTGCATGTACCGGGGAGCCTCTAGCCCACCCAGTAGAGTGGTGACCCATGCGGGCGGAGTCCTTTGCCCCGTCCCCCTCTATCCACGGTCACTATCAAATAAAGGGAACAGCCCCCCAAAAAAAATCTTTAAAAAACTACATTTAAATTTGCATGTCTGAACCTCCACCTCTCAACTTCTGGTGCCTCCACCCCTCGGCTTGCCCTACCTGACGCTGTATAGGATCTTTCCATCGGGGTAAACACGCAACATGATGTTCTCCATGGTGGTGTCGTGGATGAAGGAGCGCTTGGAGTGGACGAAGAAGACGTCAGGAACCCAAATCTTCTTCACGAGTCTCGAGTCAAACGTCCTGCTCAGATTGTTTCGGGACGGGAACGCCAGCCGCTCGTCTTTCCAGTAGTGACGCAGGTACAGAGTCATGGTGAAGTCCTGCAGGACACGGCAACACAGAGATCATTCAGATCAATTCATTAACAGTTACAGAACAGCTTTTTTCTTTGCATCATAATCAATAAAGATCCCATGGCAAGAAAATTTCACTATATGAGTTTTTTTTAACATTAATATGCGTCCCCCCCAGCCTGCCTATGGTCCCCCCAGTGGCTAGAAATGGAGATAGGTGTAAACTGGGCCCTGGGTATCCTGCTCTGCCTTTGAGAAAATGAAAGCTCAGATGGGCTGATCTGGAATTGTGCCCCTTACGAGGTCATAAGGGGAAAGGTTACCTCCCCTTTCTCTTCTCTGCCCACCCAGAGAATTTGGCCCACCCATGAGAGAGAGACATCATGGCTTTCAAACAAGGTAAAAAAATATTTGTATTTTAAATGAATTTGATAATCGGTCACTTCCATCCATTTAGGTCCCTGAATTGAATGTGATTTAAAAAAAGAAAAGTGGATTTAAAGATATAAAATAAAAAGAAAATTTTTACGAGGAACATAGCTAAATTGTGGTGATTTACGTGAAAGCATAGAATCACATGTAGTATCTTACATGAATTTAATGTGTGTGTTTTTTACTCATAGCCAGACCCTTAATCTTTTGGATTTGGGTCTGGATTTCCAGGCTAAATATATGGTAGCATTGTCATAAAAACTCAATGTTCAACCGGTTTGTTGCATTTTCTGCCATTAAAATGCTGTATATTGACTAGTTTCTCTGCCATATTCACCAGTGGATAGAACATGTGTGAAGCCAGTCATCACAGCTGGAAATGAAGTTTAAGATGTTTGAGATCCTCACCATGTTGACCTCTGAGATGCTGTCGATGCTCTCTACCTGCACATCAATGCCCACTGGGATGGCTGCAGCTGAAATAACAAAAAACATTCATCTTAAACTCAATAAATCAAACTCATAAATCACACTGTACTTTACATCAGGACATCTTCCAGGAAAACATATTCTCTCATTCTCCTTTCACCTGAGGCGCATTGCAGAAACCTGCAAAAGCTCAACACCTTGACATCTTTGCAGCGTGGATTTAGGGTCATGGAACTACAAATAACTGCACTCAGACAATGTCAACTGTCCTACTTTTCACAATATTTAGTAAATAACTGTAGGTGATAAAGATAAATGTATGTGTCACCATTCAGTAGTTTGGAAGCCCTGAAAGGCCAAAAATATCTGCTGCTCCATTCTCTAAGTCCAATCTAAAAATCTAGTTTTTCATTTAACAACAGGTGAAAACAAGTTTGGGCAGGTAATAAGTATTACTTTTGTCATGATCAAGTCGTTTTTTGTTGTCATAATCATTTCAGCCACAAGAGGCAAAAGCAGCACGACTTCCCCCTGTTCTAAATAGGACTAAAAACATTCTTCCAGGTGAGTTTTAATGTCTCAAAAGCAATAATTCTGATTTATCAACGATGCACGGATTGATTTTGAGAGTGCAGTTGAAGGTGGAGTACAGGGTTTAGAGTGCATGGAGAAATTATAACTCACCTGGAAGAAAACATGAACGCTTTGAGTCCTAATTTGAGCAGCTGGAAAAAAAAAAAAAATGTCACCCTTTTTTAGATAGCTTACAAAAATGGTAACTTAAAAAAATTATCCTGGCAAATTTTTTTTCGCTGTTACTAAAAGAGATTGTTGTCATGTGGGCAGTGTGGGAGGTGTGTGTTTAGATGAACGGTGTTGGGCTTCCGCTGCTCTGAGAAAACAATTTAGATCAGACTTAGAAAATGAATCCCCAGAATTATTTTTCACTTGCCTCTCTGGGCTTCTGTACAGTGACGATCTCACATCCATTTCTCTGCTGTAACCAGTGCAGATATGTCAGAGGTAGTGTGTGATTTTACTCTGCAGTGTTAGAAAACCTGCCTTGTAACTTTCAGTGGGGACGTTGAGCGTCCCATGATTGTGTACATGTTGCTTCAGAGGATTTCTCCACCTTAACACAGGTACAACTTTGGAATAAACACTGAAAATCTAACTTATTTCTAATAAAACTGGTCCAAAATCACTTGTCTGCGAGTCTTTCAGCAACTTCTGGCACATGCATCTCTATCTGTATCGGCCCTCAAAACCTCATTTTGG
This sequence comes from Etheostoma nigrum, assembly GCA_029931835.1. Classification (NCBI taxonomy): domain Eukaryota; kingdom Metazoa; phylum Chordata; class Actinopteri; order Perciformes; family Percidae; genus Etheostoma; species Etheostoma nigrum. The sequence continues at coordinate 3,190,557 of CM057258.1, forward strand.
TCAAACACTGGTAACAACATCCTTTGTCTTTGCCTCCGGCTCACCACATCATCAACATCTGTCCTCCACTCCCCCGCTCCATCCGCCTCATTAGCAGATTAAGCTTGTTTAACCGCTAAACCTGAACAACCTGATTTGTGCACACAAACAGCCCATAAATAGCTGCACAGCACGAATCCCTGTTTTGCTGCTCTGCCTCCACAAATCAATCATGACCTGACAAAGTTTGGCCACGATATTTTTAAGGACATTTGTTCACCAACTATGACGCCGTTTGGTGGTCTTTCTGCCTTTTCCAAAAAAAAAAACCACTCGGCTAATTTTAGGATGTATCCACCGCTGCGGCCTGCAGACTAAAGAGCTCATTCCTGAGTCGACCACCAGCATCAGCAATGATTTTACTGTTGTCTTAAACTCTTAAACGTCTCTCACATCTGCATCAATATGTGCTTTGGAGTCAATGTTAAGTTTAATAGTGAGGGGAACGCAACTGGAAGAACGAGGCACCGTGACAGTCACCTTACAGTACGGATAAATCACCTTGACAACTGGGAACTTTTGCTCCTAGTTTGTGATTTGCAGCTAAAAACATGTCTAGTCTGTTGGAAAGTACATTTACTCAAGTACTGTACTTAAGTATGAATTTGAAGTACTTGTACTTACTTAAATCCTTTCTTTTCACGTCACTTTCTACTTCTACTCTGCTACATTTCAGAGAGAAATGTCGTACTTTTTACTCCTCTACATTCATCTGACAGCTTTGTTTACCATTTACTTTGCACACAAAACAGATGTAATTTCTAAAATAGGATGCTTTATTATAAATTGAACTATACCGAACAATATAACAGCCAAAAAGTCCACATGAAAATAGTTTTTTAAAAAACAAACTGTTTTGATCCTTTCCATTTTCTAAAATGCAAGGAGTTTTCTGAGTACTTTTACTTTCAATACTTTTAAGTACATTTTCCTGATGATAGATACATACGTTTACTTAAGTTACATTTTTAATGCAGGACTTTTACTTGTAACAGAGTATTTTTACACTGTGGTATTAGTAATTCTGTCTGAATACTTCTTCCACCACCGCTTGCTACATATTGTTGTTGAGAGGGTTTTCTGTTAGTATCTCAGAGGTCACAGGTTTAATCTGTTGTTGTATTTAATTGACCCCCCTTCCCCCCACCACACACACACACACACACACACACACACACACACACGCTGGTTTGGTCAGTCATCTCGGTCTGGACGTGGTTTACATTCCTGGTTTCACCCTCAAGGCCAACAAGAAGAAAAAAGATATACTTGAAAGTGTGTGTGTGTGTGTGTGTGTGTGTGTTTTTTGTTGATGTAAAGTGTGTTAATTCCACTTGAATGTTAGCAGGCCGGCAGCTCAATGAACACTTTATTTAATGAAGTTCATCTGACAGCCAGGACCATAAAGCTCCTGCCGCAGCCCGGCTTTGTCCCGACCTGACTCGTAAAAACCACCGAGCGGTGCAGACTCAAGATTTAGCGTAGCCCCGGCAACAAGTGCTCTTTGGTGGGAAAAACCTGAAAGAGAAGGTCACTCTCACTCTCTCTCTCTCTCTCTCTCTCTCTTTAGCTGCTTTCCTTTTCCCATGTCACACCCAGTCAAACTATGTTTAAAACAGTTTATAGAGAAACTCGTGGAAATGTCAGGTTGAACTTTCAAGGTTTTTTGAGGCAACATCAACACTGAGTTTCAGTATTCAAACAGTTTCACATCATGCCATCAACACCTTTCTCTCCGGACTTAAAACCACTGAAGGTAGCAGCTACAGTACGCGTCACCCTCATCTTCCTGGGCTTAATTTACGTAACCTACCTAAGCGACATAACAAACTAACGTATTTCATCCCAAACCACGATCCTTTCCTGGACCTAACCAATTAGCTTTGTGGCCTAAACAGGTTCTGCACTGCAGGGGCTGAGCTGATGGCTCATTACAGTGCAATATTTAATACTCAATCACTTAATCTCATTATTGTGCATATATTTGATACACAAAACTATATTCTTGCATAATGTCTATACAATCTACTTTATATATGTATATAGTGCTGTCAGGACTGTGTACCAGGCCCCCCCCCCCTCTCTTTTCTTTTCTGCATTACCTATACTTTATATTTGTATATTTTGTGTGGACACTGTAAAGGGGCTGCCTCAATCTCATTGCACAGATACTGCACTTGTGTATAATGACAATAAAAGCTTTCTATTCTATTCTATGTTGCTGGACATTTGTAGGATATGCACAAACGCCCTCCCTCCCCATCCACATTCCCTTGTTTCATTCCAATTCCACATTATTAATGATTAATTATCTAAAATCTAACTTAATTTTTTTTTGTGAAAACACTGATTGTCAACCCTACAATATCGACATTGATGTATTTGGTCCTAAATATTGTGATATTTTATTTTCTCCATATGGCCGAGCCCTACTGCTAACCCTTCCGTCTGTCCAGGTGTTTAAGTAAAGAGTTGACCTCTGGATGATCTGGCCTTAACAAAGTGGATATAATTCTCTGCTTATGGCCCCAAAAAGCAGCAAAAGTTCATTATGTGTAGCACAGATTGTCCTGCTGGTCACCTAATCCAGCTCTGGACTTTGTGTAAATCTACAACAGCTCAGTTAGTGAGCTGCTGCAGATTTACCTTAAAAAACATTCAAATGTTGTCTGGTGCCGCGACAAGGTCAAGCTCTCTTTTTTTTTGTCCTCAAAAGATATTTGTGCGCTCAGTGTTTTAGAATGAGTCGTTTAATCCCAAAACACAACGGCCGCAGATGGATCAATTCATGCAGTCATAAGCAGCGTAATGCAGCTTTAAGGCCGCGGGATGTTTCTGTCCAGCATCATGAGTGTTTTTAATTTCACGCTCCGATCGAATGAGGGGTAAGGTGAAAGGTGGACAGGGATTAAGAGGTGATTTTGGAGAACGTAAACGTCAGACTCCTACACGGTCCATACTGACTCAACCCGGCCATGCGTAACACCGGCAGCTCGGCCGGAACACACTCTGTTATCAAAGCTCTGCTCGGGAAGCTTCTGTAGGTTTAGGTTGTAGGCTACACACAAAGAACCACACCAGTGGTTTTCTATGTTACAGCACACTTACTACAAATAACATATGTTTACGTCACAGCTAACCCTTTTGGGATTTTATTTTTAACTGCCCTTAATGCAGACGTCATGTTTCATTTCTGTACAGTATGAGATTAATATAGATTCAGTATTTGGGGGAGGCAGTTGCTCGGTCAGTAGGGAGTTGGGTTGGCAACCGGAGGGTTGCTGGAGAGATGCCAATTCACCAAACCCCAAACTGCTCGGGGCGCCTTTCTATGGGCACCCCCGCTCTGACATCGCTCCATTAGTGCATGTATAGGTACTGAGCATGTGTGTGTAATGTATATAATAACAACAGAGTGAAACCATTGGAATTTCCCTTGTGGGATTAATTAAGTATGAATTTCTTCTTATTATTATGCATCAGTGGTGGAATGTTGGTGGAAATTAGTTTTAAACAATGGTTTTAAAGTGAATTACTTTAGTTTTTTTTAAACCACAATGAGCCATTTCATCAGTTGTTTTTTGCTAATTGAAATTTAAAAAATATATCCACTGATTTCCACTGACAGAAATCTCTTTTACAAAGTAAGTCTATGGGCCATAGGGCACTGTGTGACGGCTGAGGAGGTGCATTATCACCGCTTGGCCTCTATGTTCAATTTGCTCTATGTTCAAACCCGGCGCACTTCCTGGGGGCCTGCCTGAAACTGGCACCAGACGAGGTCGCACGGGGTTTTGAAGGCCAGAAATACAGAGATTTGTTTGCAGAGCTAGTATAAAAAACCCAACAGTTTCAAGCATTTTATTTGGCCCCACAATTCTTAAATATAACAGACTGCGGTGGCCTGATGTGAAGTTAGTTGGGAAGTTTACGGATGTCTTTAGTTTAAAAGCTGACCTCGATGTTGAAATACTAGTAGTAACAAGAGACAAGGAACAAAAAAGTCTCACGTGTATTTCAGGACTGGGCGGGATCTGAGGAGGGAATGGTTTAGATTTTTTCGGACACACACACACACACACACACACACACACACAAACAAACAGGTTTATCTGAGGCAGAAAATGTAAGTATAGTGGGGTGAAACGCTGCGGGCCGTTGGGCAGACAGTGGTGCTTTTGTTGTCCCCACCCTGAGAGACGGACAGGACCACAGACACTACGCAGGACGCCAACCAACCTTATAGACTGAGGAGATACAAAGGCAACAAGGAGGCTGTGTGTGGCTGTGTGTGGCTCAGAAACCTTTACCCAAGTATTTATTTTCAAGCCACTTTATAATTTGACTCCCATACATTCATCTGACAGTTTAGTCACTTCACAGATTCAGATGTCTCCTACAAATTCAGAACTACTACAAACTACTATTTTTTGGGACTGTTATTGCCACTCTTCATTCTAACCCCAACCGGTCGTCAGACACCGCCCACCAAGAGCCTGGGTCTGGGTCTGGGTCTGTCCCGGGTTTCTTCCTAAAAGGAAGTTTTTCCTCGCCACTGTCGCACTGTTGCTTGCTCTGGAGGAAACTACTAGAACCGTTGGGTCCTTGTTAATTCTGTGTGGTCTAGACCTGCTGTCAGGTTCAGGACACTTTATCTTACTAAATAAACATGGTCAAGCAAAGAACGAGACGCAGACGGCAAAATGTGTAGTTGAATAGCTTTTGCAAAAGGGCCGGATCCGTGGCTGCAGTCTGCCTGCCAGAGTTGCTTCCGCGGAACAGACACCTAGTTACAAAAGACATAAGCTTTTTATTGAAGGTCGTTGAAGACACACACACACAGAAAAGATTTACAGTTATTTAGTCTAAAGCATCTGGTATTATGGTTTATGCCTACACAGAGAAAGCAGGGCAAAGAGCAGATCTGCCGGGGCACCCTGCCCTTTACCCGACCTCGAAGCTAAGACACTTGGAGACATTTGCTATCTATATGATATGTGGCCGTGGAGACATTTTACTGCCTGGAGGCCCTAACAGCTTTAAAGAAAACATTGTTGGTTAATAAAACGAATTTCTCTGTCACCTGCTCTATCTGTAAAGTGTCTCGAGATAACTCTTGTAATGAATTGATTCTATAAATAAAATAAAATTGAATTGAATTGAGATGTTTGCACAGAAAAATATGACATTTTTACAAAATACCATGTTTTGTTGATCTTACCTTACAAAGTGGAGTGATGTGGATCCTTGACAAAAAAAAAATCTTTGCAAGTTTTTTCTGGCAAATTTATGAGTTCACAATGTCAGATAGTACTATCTGACGTTATTGTCCATTGTTTTGGTGGAACGTGTACGTCAAAAGTAGTTTTAGTTGTCAACAGAAAACTCAGATTGGACAGATAGTCTAGCTAGCTGTCTGGATTTACCCTGCAGAGATCTGAGGACCAGGTAACCATAGTCCTCAGATTGGACAGATAGTCTAGCTAGCTGTCTGGATTTACCCTGCAGAGATCTGAGGACCAGGTAACCATAGTCCTCAGATTGGACAGATAGTCTAGCTAGCTGTCTGGATTTACCCTGCAGAGATCTGAGAACCAGGTAACCATAGTCCTCAGATTGGACAGATAGTCTAGCTAGCTGTCTGGATTTACCCTGCAGAGATCTGAGGACCAGGTAACCATAGTCCTCAGATTGGACAGATAGTCTAGCTAGCTGTCTGGATTTACCCTGCAGAGACCTGAGGAGCAGGTAACCATAGTCCTCAGATTGGACAGATAGTCTAGCTAGCTGTCTGGATTTACCCTGCAGAGACCTGAGGAGCAGGTAACCATAGTCCTCAGATTGGACAGATAGTCTAGCTAGCTGTCTGGATTTACCCTGCAGAGATCTGAGGACCAGGTAACCATAGTCCTCAGATTGGACAGATAGTCTAGCTAGCTGTCTGGATTTACCCTGCAGAGATCTGAGGAGCAGCTAACCATAGTCCTCAGAAATCAGCTGGAGTTCAACCCTCATGTTGTCCTCATGTTGTCCTCATGTTGTCCTACATCAATGTTCTTTTTAATTCCCCAAAATAACATGATTGATTCCACCCAACGCTCTTTGCCAAGTACAAATCTCTACTTTCATTAATTTTGGGGCGTCTTATTCAATTTTATAGCATTGTAAAACAAATGGAAGTGTTTTTGAAATAGTATTGAGTAAAAGTTGACATATTCCAGTCTGTGATTATCATCAACATCCATTCCTTTAATTTTAGTCAAAATAATTCCTAATTTCTGCTTTTCTAACTCAAACATTAGGTATAATTTCCTATAAATGAGATTTATTGACCATAAATTCCAAAAATAACTGTAAAACTAAAGTTAATAAGTTAGTGTTGCGTAGTGATGAAAACTTTGAAAAAAAGTGACAAACATTGAAAAAAAGTGTCAAAAGTGTTAAAAAAAAAAGGGACAAAAACGTAAGAAAAAGTTAAAAACATCAATAAAAAGCGTCAGCAAAAGTGTTGATTTTTAATTTTGACGGGAAAACAACACGAGGGTTAAAACGTCAGGACAAAGAAAGCGGAAGGTAACGGACATCCGGAGGAGATCCTGCGGAAATGGAGCATTCCCGGAAGGGGAATGTCTTCAATATGGACTGTACCAACACTCAGTTTCTTTAAAACGTGACAGCCATACTTTCCCAACCTCAGGCCGTGCTCACACGGGTAATTCACTCAAACGGGACCAGAGAGGCAGCGTGGTCTGACCGAGGCATTGAACCACTGAGTATTTCTACAGTTAACTATCAAGACAAAGGATAAAATACTCGCTACTGTAACTTAACTTTATCTTTAGGATTAAGAATGACTGTGAAGTGTTATAACATCTAATGAACCTTCTATTATTCAAATTATGTTGTTTTAACGTAGGTAGAGGGGGAAGAAGGTCCATTTAAGCACATGTTATTATCATATTTACGTATATATTTAAGTAAAAGTAGCAATAATAGCTCTGCAGAAACACTAGATGCTATTGTTGTGTGTTTGATACTGATGATCTTTGCTGCAGATGTCAGTTTGTTTCCCACCCCTCCATCTGCTCCAGACCTGAAATATAATCCAGATTAATGCACTCAAACCCCCCACCCCCCCAACTCACACAATACACACAATACACACACAATCGCCTTTGAGTGAGTTCCTTCCTACTGTATTTTGAATGAATTAACAGACACAGACACACAGACACACACACACACACACACACACACACACAGGCGTAATCTGGGTCAATGTTGGTGATTTTGGGATTGACACATCCGTTGTCTGGGTGACCCAGTGCCGATCATCACATCATCAAACCACCGCATCATCAGCGTGGGGCGAGATTTTCTCTGACGGACGGCGTGTGTGTGAGCGGATTAAATTATCAGGGATGAGATGAGGTGTGTCCATGTGTGTGTGTGTGAGCTTGTAGTGTCTTTATGAGGACCAATTTCAGTTTTAACCTATTGCAGTGAGGACATTTCTACATAGTGAGGACATTTTGGCCTGTTTGAAGGTAGAAGGAGAGGGAACTTAAAAAAGGAAAGGTACACTAATGGTTAAAGTAATGTAAAATAAACATGGACTAAAGTGTGTCTGGTGTGTGTGTGTGTGTGTCTAACCTCCGAAGCCTGGTCTCAAAGCAAAGTCGTGCTCCTCGATTCTCAGCAGCTGCTCACTTTTTATCAGCAGTGTTTTGGTGCTGTCCTGTCTTTTCAGCTTGTAGTCAATACGTCTACACACACACACACACACACACACACACACACACACACACACACACACACACACACACACACACGTTGGTTAAATTGCAGTTTTTAATTAGAGAAAACACAGTTTGTGGTTTCCTGTCTCTCGCTGTCCTCCCTCACTCCCTCCCGACCATCGCTCTTATTGTGCCAAAACCAAGGCGTGGCACGGCGCCATGAACAAACACACATGCACGCGTACACACGTGTGGACATGTTCTCTTTTAGGCTTCAAAACAATCCTTAGTGCATTGGCAGGACTCATGAAACCAGCTGCTCAAAGCTCATCTGTGATTCAGATAATAGGTTTTTTACACTACATTTCCCATTAGTCCTTTCTTTCTCAACCTTCAGGACTTTTACTGTGACAGAATATTTGACTGTGTGGTTTAAGTACTTTCACTTAAGTAAAGAATCTGAATACTTTCTTCTACATTGTATATCTCAGGGAAAAAGAATCTCCACCTAAGCTACACACCCTGCACCAGACCATAATATAGAGAGATTGTAATTGAAATGTGAAATGATTTAATACAATTAGTCATTTTTGGAAATGGAGTTTGTTTGGCAGCTCATCCCAAATATTTTGTTGTGAAGGATTTAAACTTGTGATTGCCCAAAAGGCAAAAGAAAGTGAAAAAAGACATTTTTCTTTGTCAAACTTCTAATTCAAAATCCATGAATACACCTTAAAGCTGAACCTTCTTTGAAGCTGCTTGAAATAACTAAATGTGACGTTACATCATGTGTGTTTTCAGCAGCAAAACAAGCTGTGAAATGCAAACCGTGGGACTATTTGTCGTCACTGTGTGAGTGTTTTGACTGATGACGTCTGCAGACAACATAAAGAAAACACACACAGTTAAATATACCCTACAATACTATACATGTCGGGCATTCAGCCAGGGAAAACCCAACGAGACGACGTTCAGAATGTATAAGATGTAATTACAGCCTATGTATGTGCGTGTGTGTGTGTGTGTGTGTTTGTGTTAAGACCCTCTAAACACACACATGCAGTGTATAGGTGAGCACACAGTGGGAAAAGAGATCAGAGCTGTTTGAAATTTTCTCTGCTGAGGGATGAAAATCCTCTTTGAAAGTCACACACCTTCGACACACAAACACACACTTGGTCTCCTGTTATTGTCGGGTCAGACTGAGTGTTTGAGCCAAATCCTTTCTCAATAATCGCTTTAATTAACCGTGAAGCAATCCACATCCATCAAACAAACCAAATTTGACAATAATCTCAAACCCTGAAGCTTACTCCAGGAACTAAACTCAACACTCCCTTTGACACATTTCCAGTGTATGAGGTAGTATCCAGTTCCTTCACTTCACAGTAAAAGTACTAATTCCACACTTTGAAAATACAGTAAAACTCAGTCTTCTACTACATCTAGGCCTACTTAGTTACTTTCCTGACTCATTTGCTGTAATGGCTGTGTTGTTTCTGCATTACAGATCACCTGTCAGTCAAACAGTGAGGGTTAGGGCGGTGACATTTTTCATATCACCTTGGTTGTGTTGTTTTTCTCATTGTCATGCTTCACACACATCAACCGTCTGCCAGCTGTTGTGACAGACAAAGAGCAAAATGTGGCTTAAACTATTTATTCTGGAAATAAGCTAGTGTTCAGTTAAACATCTTAATAAACAGGCTTTTATTGCAGAGACTGTATGGGTGTGCAATATGTAATAAAATACAGTACAAGCCTTAGTAAAAATGTATTTTTACTGTTCATTTTGTGTCATGTTTCCGGCTGGGTTCGTCCGTTTGTCAGCAGGATTATAGAAAAACGACTGGCCCGATATTTTTATGAACCTTGGTGGATGCAGCATGGGCCGAGGAGAAACCCATTACATTTTGGATCACAATGGAAATAAGCCTTTGAAGTTTATTGTGTTTTTATTTTATCCTCTGGGATTTTTAATGTTGGCTTATCTAATCACTGCTGCTTTTTTTTTTTTTTTTAACCATTAAATAAATCATATCAAAACAGATCTAAATCACGGGGTGAAGAAATTATTCTTCACTTTGTGTTTGTGCTGCATTCATGTGGTGTTGGAATAATCGGGAAAAATGAGTTCCCGACTTTAACACTGTGAGACAGGGCATGGCCTTCGTGGACGTCTTCGCTCTCAGAGTGCCCTTAAAACTCTATTTGGTTTTGTTAAAAATAAATCACATCAAAAAGTCTACAACCATGCATCTTGATTTTAGTCTTTTTCTCCAGAAATGACAGGTTTCAAATTAACTTTTTCGCAGACTCAATTTGAATATTTACAATGAATGAAATTCATTTTTTTAAATTTATTTTACCCTCCTAATATCCTTTATATGTTGTTACAGTTACTGCATTGAAATAAACTACTTTGATCCTAAAGCAACACCTGAATAATTATAATTATAACAATTTAAAGCTTCAGTGATGTTTCTACGTGTGGTTTAAATCCTTCAGTTTGTAACTTATTCTCCATATTTGTGTAAAAAAGTCAAACTAATTGTAACGAGGAGGATTACGCTATCAGCATGGGTTTTACACATTTTAAAGGGTTTTGATGGAAATCTATTCAGGGATTTTACGCACTAATACAACTTGTTAGGAGCTCCAGGAAAGCGGTCCAACTAGACCAACAAAACATGTTTGAGGAGCGCTCTCTGGAATATTTCAGCCTTGCAGAAGTCAGTCTGCTGCTGTGAGCAACAAAAACGGCACAGCTGATGGAAAATGAGCACCTAACATTACATTTAGGGAAGAAGTGTTCTAGGTAATTTGTGGTTTTGTGTGTAATAGGGAAGTGAACGTTTCTGAACTTTGGGAACTTCTGTGTGATGTGTTCGTTAGAAGTGAAGTCACTGCTTCCTAGGAAACCACAGGAATACAAAAGTACGTAATCTCCGCTCAGCTGCATCAAATTTGATCCTTTTCCATCATAAGTCCATCTTATTTTAAAGGTCCCATGACATGGTGCTCTTTGGATGCTTTTATATAGACCTTAGTGGTCCCCTAATACTGTATCTGAAGTCTCTTTATATAGACCTTAGTGGTCCCCTAATACTGTATCTGAAGTTTCTTTATATAGACCTTAGTGGTCCCCTAATACTGTATCTGAAGTCTCTTTATATAGACCTTAGTGGTCCCTAATACTGTATCTGAAGTCTCTTTTATATAGACCTTAGTGGTCCCCTAATACTGTATCTGAAGTCTCTTTTATATAGACCTTAGTGGTCCCTAATACTGTATCTGAAGTCTCTTTATATAGACCTTAGTGGTCCCTAATACTGTATCTGAAGTCTCTTTTATATAGACCTTAGTGGTCCCTAATACTGTATCTGAAGTCTCTTTTATATAGACCTTAGTGGTCCCCTAATACTGTATCTGAAGTCTCTTTTATATAGACCTTAGTGGTCCCCTAATACTGTATCTGAAGTCTCTTTTATATAGACCTTAGTGGTCCCTAATACTGTATCTGAAGTCTCTTTCCCAAAATTCAGCCTTGGTGCAGAATTCCAGCCACTAGAGCCAGTCCCACAATGAGCTTTCCTTAGTATGTGCCATTTCCGAGTCTGTAGCTTTTGAGGAGGAGAGGGGGAGGGGGGGGGCAAGGTGGAGGCTGGGGGTGTGGCCTTGACCAACTGCCACTTTCCTCGTTTAAAAGCCATGATGTCTCTCTCTCTCTTGGGGGGGGCAAATTCTCTTGGCGGGCAAAGCAGAGAAAGGGGAGGTAACCTTGCCCCTTATGACCTCATAAGAAACAAGATTCCAGATCGGCCCATCTGAGCTTTCATTTTCTCAAAAGGCAGAGCAGGATACCCAGGACTCGGTTTACACATTTCTAGCCACTGGGGGACCAAAAAAACTCATAAAGTGAAATTTTCATGCCATGGGACCTTTAACAAAGAGTGCAGTGCTGAATTGTTTGAGTACTCTTTGCACTTTTTATCTGTCAAACTTTGTCCAATATTTTGGTTTTGGTAATATCTGCAAAACTAATTACGTTCCCATCAGCCTCAGGTGTAGTTTGTTCTTAGGGCTAATAAGCAAATGTTCTTCCTTATGTCTCATATTCATATATGCACACACTGTATATGTTAATCTCTTATAGTATATATGTTAATCTCTCTCTATGGACGTACACTACTGGCCCAAACTCTCCACTCTGTCTACATGCCCTGCTCCAAATGAATGCAAGTGTTGCTCCGTAGCTGTAGGATGTGTACATGGATATGCAAATGTTTGCTCCCATCAACTTCATCAGGTGACAACATGTCAGTGTTGTGTTTGCAGCTTCCTGCGCTGACCCCCAGTGACCACAAAATTAAGGTTTAAGAAGCATAAACAGTGGAAGAAAACACAGAAAGACGCTCCTAATCATCTGCATCGTGTACTGTCTCACACCGAGCGCTGACAAATGTGTGTGTGTGTGTGTGTGTGTGTGATCTGGGTCCATTTGTGATTCTCACCCTCCAAACTGGAACTTGCTCTTCTCCCCGAGAAAGACCTCCTTGTGCCGCCTGCGTCCAGAGCTGCGACCACCGGTCACCATGGCGACGAGGCTGGCGGCGGCCAGAGCCAGGCAAGTCAGCACATCCGCCTTCATGTTTCACAGGTTTCCCCGCCACAACTGACACGACGCCAGCATCGCCGGCCAGCTCCAGCGTCCACACCGCCACCGCAGACTAATGCTGCTGGTCTGGGTCAAACATCCCACAGCAGCTGGAAGATTCCTCAACCAGAGAGCTCCACAACGAAGAAAAACACATGAGTGACCTCTTGAGCTTTTCTCTCAAATGCATGTATATATGCATATGTTCCTACATGCATGTGTCTCTGATGCAGGTGTTTGTGCTGCTCCTCCGTCTGTAGCCGAACATCCCGGCTGCGATGATGTTCAGGAATCTCCTGCGGGGTCTATCACGCCTCCTCTGTTTGGTCTGCAGGTTTGTGTCGGATCTTTCTATCTCTGATTAAAATCAATATAAATCTATTCCTCGTGGCGATGGGAGGAATGACACTAATTCCACTCTAATCCTCTTATCTACGGCCACAGCAATCTTTCACTAACATACAAACAGTCTCTCTCCACACACACACACACACACACACACACACACACACACACACACACACACACACAAACACATTAGTAATCAGGATTTTGTCAGCGGGACAATAAAAAAAAAAAAATCCGGCACCTGGTGTGATTATATGGATTATAATATGTGGTGAGCACTCACCTCCACATTGTGTGTGTGTGTGTGTAGAGATGTTTGTGCGTGAAAATGAATCACAGGGTTTGAAAGCAGCTCAAACAACAAAAGGTCGTCAACATCAGCTGAGTTTTAATCCGAGTGGAGCGAGTTGGATCTAATAGCATCTTCCTCAGTTTACACCTCTGGAAAAAAGACCTCAGACTAGGAGGCAGTTCACTGAGGCATGTTGGTTAAAGTCTGATTACTGAAACATGGTTGTAGTATGCAACGTGCCGATTGGTGGAAAATGCTTGCAGAAAGAAACGCCTGTTGTCAGGTAAAAATATCGCTGTCAAAGAGGCTGAAGTGGACATGCTTTAATGATGAATGGACTGATCAGCTTGCTATGCATTTGTCATTTATGCCTCATTTGCAATGAAATGATGCTGTTGCAAAAATAATACAACCAGCATCATCATCAAGAATGAAGAAGAATAAGATTGCGTCGTTCACGTGCATATTAAGTAGCCACATGCATCTGTTAGATGTCCATAGATTACCCGCTCCAGCGGAGAGGATGGTCCATTTAGACAACAGTTAAGTTTATGAGAATGTCAAAATTTCAAGAAGTTTTAGCTTTTTTGTAAAATTCACTGTTTGCAGAGTACCTCTGCTCTGTGTTTGTGTAAAACACCGCGGTGGATGAATTGAAATACCGCTTTTTTACATGTTTATGCCTGTCTATACAGACATTTTATTGTACTTTTTTTTTTTTTACATTTTTATTAACATGGACCAACAAATCCTCTAAACCAGGGGTCTTCAAAAGGGGGTCTGGGACCTCCAGGGGGTCCTCAGAGGCAATGCAAGGGGGCCTCCAAATTATTGTTAATGTTTTATTTTAAGGTTTTAAATGAATCCAACATACAAATATAAATCTCCACTGCTTATTGGCCTATAAGTAAGGTAGTCACCAAGGTCGCCATCCACAGATTCCTAAGGATCACTGTGCCCCACGCATGTTTAACATTATGATTTAGAAAATCATACCAACAATTATTAGAATAGCTTAGTATTCTTTGCTTTAGACCGCCCTACACGTTATTGTAGTAATATGCAACTTTATTTTTTGTAATAGGGGGTTCCTGCTCCATCACTCTCAGTTAAGTTGTTGAAAATGTTGAAGACTCCTGCTATAAACCATACAACCATATAGGTTGTTTATTCCTAACCTCTAATAGCGTTTCATAAATTAGCGCCCCTAAAGCCGCCTACACGAGCAACGATAAAACCGTTCTGTCTGTCTTAGTTAAGTTTATAAAAAGATGGTTTAGGTTTAATGCTGCTTTCCAGACACAATTCTTAGCCCGTAGGTTACGACTGTAAGTCACGACTCCCGGCTTGGTCGAGTTCCCAGCAAACAGGAAGACAAACCCTTCTAGCTAGTGTTAGCTAGCGTTAACGTTAGCTAGCGTTAAAGTTAGCTAGCGGCAGCTAATACTAGCTAGCGGCAGCTAATACTAGCGATTTCTAGTCTGCGACATATTTTATATGTGTATTGTGTTGAGTTATAAAAAAGTTATAAACTATGTATGATGCAGCCAGGATGGGATTAATATGCATTTTGCCTGTGAAGAGGTCAAGATGGCCATCTGTTCCTCCCCCTCGCCCTCTATTTCTCTGACTGTAAAGAATTGATATGGTCAAGTCTGGCATTTAACATGTGGGAAGGAGCTTCCTGCTACAACACCAGGAGGGTTCCTGCAGTCTCCTGTCCCCTGGGGTCTTAGTCCGGGCTAAGACAATACAATGTTGATTATGTTAGAATTTCACATTTACACGACAGACCCATTTGTTCTCTAACCAAAACAACCCCCAAAGGGGCGGAGTTTAGCGGCATGTTTTTTCTCATTGGACAGCGAAGATGCACTCTACATGCTGTCATGACAACAACGAACCAATGAGAAAGGATTTGAATGCACCAGGGGAAAATGAACCGCCCCAAGGTGCAGGGGATAAAACTGATTTACGAATATTCAGGACTGGTTTCACGTGACTCCATCATGGGGAAGCATGGATCCAGTCCGCTGTCAGCTGCAGTGTTATTATGTTTGTTTTGTGTTTTATTGTCTTGTCTTATCATCTTCATCATGCTGTTGCATTAAACCTTTTCTTAATTCTCAATTAGACCCACAGCCTCCTTCCTCAGAGATCCGAACGAACGCGATGTTAGTTATGAGATTCTAACAATTGTTTTGATTAAAATATGCGGAATTACTTTATGTTGCCTATTTATGTAAATTTATTTCTTTTTCTCTCAGTTAAACAACAGCGTCTGTACAGCATCAACAGGGGACGACATTGTTGTTTATGTGTGTGTGGGGCGTCAAAACTGCAACTGGGATTACAACGATCTGGTACGAGTTCACGAGTAATAGGTTACGGGTCTGACTGTCGTTCCAGGGTACTTTCACGGGTAGAAGGTTGTGAAAACACGAGTTTCGGGTTCCCTGGAACACAGCATGAATCAGACGTTACTTCCCTTCCAATGATGAACGTGATGTAGCTTTTTGTTTTTGTTTTGTTTTTTCAAACTTGCCGTTTACCTTTACTTTTGAACTGGACACAAGTCCCGTGTTGGACCAAAACTACCACCCCAACCTGATTTATACTTTACTTTTCTACTCCTTTACTTTCTGCTTTGCTCCTGTCGTAGCTACTACAGCCACTAGGGGGCGCCACCATTACAAACGTAAACATAAGTCCTAATTGCTGCTTGAACCAGCCACATGTGTCATTTTTTAAAAGGAGGACAGTCTCAGCAGGACACATCAGATCATTTCTTAACCAATTCACATTTGTGAAATTACAACAAACTTTCAAACAAACATCCAGCTTTGTTTGACTCTTTAAAAATCTTGTTTAAAACTGCAAAGAGTGGGAACAATCATGTTTATTCATTTGATTGTTAAGAGTGCAGCTCCACTATTAAAGTCTTATCAGAGACTGTCCTAATCATGCCATAAAAGATGAAAGGTTAAAGTCCCCCCCCCCCACCCGCCCACTGTACTGTAAGTTTCTTTAATGACCCTGATGCACTTTTAATGTAAGCCCAGGAAGACTGAGATCAGACTGGTTTCCCTGGTATCCAGCTTCCAGGTGTGTGAGTAACTGTGGCTTCCCTGAAAAAGAGAACAATGCACTCTGTAGGACTTCCCAGATTAAACTAGTTACTCATCAACATCTGGGATTGTTTTACTTTTCCTTTCCATCTGAACCAGACCAAAGGATGAATAAATAATAAATTAAAGATGATTAAAAGGAGACACGTCCCATCTCCTGATGCTAAAGGATAAAAAAAGTGTACTGCCTCGCTTGATGCGGCTCTTTAATTTATATCCTACATGTGATTTGAGTAAAAAGAGGAAATGGAGCCTTTCATGTGTGCGGACACACAGGGTGATAAAGTGTCGACTGTTTAACATACAACACATTGCACACGGTGCACATCAGACACTAAAACAGCTCTGCTGAAAGCAAACCCCGCTGACATTTGATGGAGCTGCCGAGGAAACACTGACTCCTGTTGAGGGTCTGTGTTTGTAAGTTTGCCAATCACAAACAAACTCCACCCATTCAGTGTGTGTGTGTGTGTGGAGCAACCTTACCCTCCCTGCAGTGAATTGTGTGTGGAGAAATGTCTGTGTGTGTGTGTGTGTGTGTGTGTGTGTGTGTGTGTGTGTGTAGCCTATTCTCTAAATAACCTGTTGATCCAGTCAAGCTGAGACTCTCTCAGCCTCAGGAGGGGACACGCTCGGCCAATTTTCTTCCTCATTTTCTCCTGGATTTCATCTTAACTTGGTAGCTCCAGCTGATTCACTGAGTGTTTCATCAGATTTCCCACGCATTTCCCGGCACGTCACTAACAGATGGCACTGATATCAGCCCTGTAGCGGCTGTGTGTGACACATCAGGTCGATTAAAAGAGTTATCAAGACAAGTTTTACAGTGGATGTCCAGGAGATTCTGTAAGTACTAATTATGGCTTTTTTCTATAATTTATTCCACACATACCGTGATTTTTTTTACAGGATGCTAAAACTACTACTACTACTTCTAAAGATAATATAAATAAGGACACTTGTATGAGCTTGTTAAGGTCTAGAAGGAGTATATTTCTGTGTCAGTAGCTAACAGAAAGGGATTCATAACATCTGTAGGAGCAGTTTTTATGCTGGGATGAAGCTCTAAAGCTGCACTGAAACTATTATGAATGAAATATACATTTCATTCATAAAAAGTAATCAGCTGCTCAGATACAAACTTCAATCATGAAAAAAGCTGCTTCACAAGGGGAGTGACTAGTGCAATAGACTCTGCACCCGAGTTAACACTGAGGTCCTAATAACTAATACAACTGTTACTATATGATATAGAAAATGAGCTACTTTGTTTTCCTGTTGTCCCTTTGAACTGGAAACCACGCAAAACATTGTTTAGTGACATTTTTTTAGAGAAGAAAAGACCTTTTATCAGAATAAACCTCAAGCCTGTTGCAGTGATTGCCTCGTTTCTTCTACCGAGAGCGCAATTTAGTCAAAAGTTTATATTTGAATGTATTTTGAAAGTATATAGATATGAATACAATGGTAAAGCTGATGTTTTTGGTCAGATGTTGGTTTTGTATATCTGTTATTGTTTTAATAAATCACTGTGATTTATAATCCCCGTGTGAGATAAGCACACATAACTAAAAACTAGCTAATGTAGAATAATGCAGTTAGTATTTTAATAACTAATACATGTGTTAATACAGGCCAATGTATTAAAGGGTTTAACTGTTTTCAGAGTTATTGTTAAGTGTCTTATAAGTCAATTAAAAAAGATGTTAAAAAGTCTGAGTGTATGTTTTAGAGGCGGCACAGTGAGGGAAGTGTGTTCATTGACGTTGTAGTGACTATGTCCAATACTTAGCCGCTACTGGTTGCTAATTTGGATTATTGTTTCTAACGTGCACTCACAATAACAACGTCCAGTCCTTTCCAGTTGTTTGCATTTAAGGCGTTTATTATCTGTAGCCTTACAGCGTCCAATTACGTCAAATAAAGTCCCAAAAAACTACAACCTAATCCGAGCACAGTTAAAAACGCTTTGCTCCTCTTCAATTAACAACACCTGTTTGCATCAATACAGGAACTTAAATTAGCCAAGGCCAGCCTTGGCCTGACAGCACAATGCACTACATTGCCCCCCCGTGGCTTGGAGGTAAACCACCTGTATGGCTCCTCTATGGCTTTATTGTATAGATATTGTTTTTATTGTTGATTTTATTATGTTACTTACAGTAAGTGGCTTGCTTACAATTCATATCAATTGTTTTATTTCCAAGCACCTTGAGTGTAATATGAGCTGGAAGAGCATCTGGTCAAAGTTATTGTTAGTTAATAACTCTTAAAAATGTGGCATTACTACAGAGGGAGTGAATTGTGTTCCCGAACACACACATTTTCTCGTATTTGAAATCAATATATAATCTTCTGTGCATGTCGGTTGTTGCTTGCATTCGTTTCATTTGAACGTAAAGCAACTTAAGTTTTAGATACGCTGGAACATTAGTTATAGTTTGTCTTACTAACTCATAAATGTGTTATTAAACAGGATAAGGTGTAACTTTATATTGAGAGACAATGAGAGTGTAGTGTGTTCTTGGCCAATGTTTTTTTCTTGTATTTTAATTGATATGTTCTGCATGTTGCTCCTAGCGGTGCATATTTCAACGTGAGGCACACTGAGTTAGAGATGTGAGTGCAGCTGAGGTCAAATAGCTATTGTTAGTGTCTTAATAATACATTTGTTAGAGTTATTAAGTAATAGGCTGTTTACAAAGAAGTTGCTGTATGTTTCATAGACAGCAGAGTGAGTTAAGTGTGTTCCACATATGTTATTGACTTGTTGCATTTTCTAATATTACATTTAATACATAATCTGTGCATGCTGGTTGTTGCTTGCATTCATTTCTTTGAGCATAAAGCAACTTTAGCTCAAGATGCACTGGAACATTAGTTATTCTTTGTGTCATAATAACTCATGATTGTGTTATTAAACAAGAAAAGGTGTTACTTTATATTAAGAGGCAGTCCAGTGAATGTAGTGTGTTCTCCTTGAGCAATGTTTTATTCACTTGTTGCTTTTTCTTGTATTTTAATTCGTACATTCTGCACGTTGCCTCTAGCTGTACATATTTCAAAGTGAGGCACAGTTACAGATGCGTGCAGCTGAGGCCAAATTGTCTTCCAGTGATTATGTCTCATATATGTGTCAAAGCGTTGTAGAGGCAGAGGAGTGAGTGTGGTGTGTTCTTGCACAGGTTTGATCTATTCTTGCACAACGTGTTGTTGACTTATCGTATTTCATTAAATATGCTGAAGCAATCTTAATGTAAAGCACACTAAATTTGACATAATCTGGGATTAATGAGGCCAAATAGTTGTTAGTGGCCCAATAATACATTTGTTAGAATAAGGTATTAAACCGAGTTGCTGTATATTTTAGAGGTAGCACAGTGTGTTCCTGCACAAACGTTCCATTGACTTGTGCCATTTGTCATAGCTTTTATTACTTTCTTCTGCACGTTACTTGTTCCTACATTTTAATTTGAAGCACGAGTGCTCTGGAAGTAAAACTGTCTCAGCTAAACTTATGACACTGGAAAGTCTATTTGTTTTGGGCCGATCTCTCTGTTAAAAGATTACTCATTTGGAATAATATAATTGATTGATTTCTTCAGCATCCTACCTGAAACTTTTTAAAAGGTTTTGTCTTTTTTCTCCGAGAGACAAAAGTCACCTGTTAGCTCTGAGAAAATAGACAAACTGCTTGCTGGCCGCCTTCTTCAGCCAGCGGAAAGCCAGGAGCGGTAAATATGTGAAAATGTGCTTCTTCTGTACTGTATAACACTTTAGGAGGGAATTGTGTTCAGCTCTAATGCAGGAAGGATCCCACGTAAACACTGGGACAATGCCAGCGGCTGCACACGCACAACTCTCACCTCCTGCCAACAAACCTCACTTAACACATAATGAATCACTCTGTGTGTTTAAAACCGTAGTACACTTCCTTCACCTTTAATACTGAGCGACTCATCAGCCGCTGGACATACTTCACTTTTCACTTCTCACCATCTTTGATGTAGTTCACCTGTGTTTGTATTGCAGGGTTAAGATTGTGAGGGGATAAGGTGGAAGGGAGCTATTGTGCGTAAACAGATGCATCCTCTCGCTTATCAAACCACTCAAGAGATAAAAAGAAGGACTAACTACGGAGGATAAGATATAACAAAGAGGAATGATGGAGAAAAAAAGGAAGTCTTAAAGGTTTCCAGAGTTTGTGGGGGATGAAAGAGTGCAGGGCTTCAGCTGCAAATCTCACTGTTTTTTGGTGATGAAAAGCCAAAACCGCTCAGAGGATCAAACCTACACTCTCCTCAGAAAGCCCCACATGTTCTGTCACGTTTTCTACTGCATACCATTCTGTGTTCATTTCAACAAGAATGTGCCTCTAATTATGATTTGTTTTTGTTGTTTTTCCTTGTGTCTGTGTGTGATGCCAAACCACCTAGGAGGGATCCGAGTAAAAATCTGCTGCAAGGCAAAAAGGAAAACTCCCGCCTGAAATCACCACAGTGGAAGAAGCATGGACTGAATGTCTGCATGTGTTTCTGTGAGCAGTGTGCATGTAGCTGAAAGGAAATCATGTCAGTGATACACACCTGGGCCTGTTTCCTCCTCTGGATCGGCTTTGCAACGCAGGACAAAACCCCAGGTAAAACACAAGCGCCTCTTTGTCCAGCAGCTGATCTGTGAGCATGACAAAGGTCACAGGGAGTGAAAGGGCTTCTTTACAGAACCTGATACACAGAAGAAAGTACAAGCATTTTAAAATTGCAAGATCATGGGATTTTTCTTTCGGCAATCTGAGAACCAAATTGCACAGATGGGTTATTCAAACGTTTTTCTGCCCAAATTAAGTCTTGATATAAACTCAGGATGGAAATATTTCCCCACCACAGCAAGTGGAACAGCAGTGAAGCAGCTGGACTTGAAGGAAATGTCTGTCTGGTCTTATTTTACAGCTCTGATCCTCATTCCTGAGAGTTAAGGTATCGTTTGAACTTCACTGCTTCAAATGCAGATTAAACCAAATCTAATATGCTAAATGTGTATAGTGTAAATAATATAAATATAGTCACTTAATTGCTTGAAGGATCCGAATGTCGGAAAGTTACAGAAATTGTCATATGTCGGAAAACTGTGTGTGTGTAAAATATGACCTTTCAATGAACTGTGTTCGTCACCAAAGAGCTGCAGAAACACAGACAGCTCATTATACAGTTTACAGCTCAAAGAGTTGACTTTATGGCAGTAGAATGTCTTTCGATGCGGTTAGCGCTAAAACCAGTGCTGATAGTTTTTGTTCATGGGCTGGAAAGCTTATAAAGATTGCTTATCACTAGTTTTGCACTCATCTGCCTTTTTATCAGTTAAAGTACGTAACTGAATTGAATTGAGTGTTTATTCTATTAAATCACGGAGTGTGTGAAGTTAATGTTTCACACTTTGTTGGCTATCTTGAAGAGATTTGTGTTTGCTCGGCAGATTTTCAAAGCACACAAACATTTCCACAAGGACACAAAATGTCCCGATACTGAGAGACAGGAGGCAGCCGTGCCTTGGCTGTCATGCAGGTTTACCGGTCGGTTGCTTTGGTGCATCGTGCAGCTGTGAGTCAGAGATCCGAGTAATTATTAAAAACAGCTGGGAGCGTCAGCCAGCAGTACCAGCCATAAAATAAACATTCAGAGGACGGAGGCGGGACAAATATTGATAGACACACTCAGGCGATAAAGCAACAGCTAATCTCTCCATTCATCTGTTGCCATTCCAGTAACCATCAAGCACTTGTGCAAACACACAAAACAAAACCAACGATCTGATTTCAGTCTCCCAACCATCACCCAAAAGGAACCTATCAGAGAAACAGGACGGGCCGCTGAAGCGAGCAAGTTATGAATTCGGAATCAGATTTCTTTTCCCCCAGGAACAAGCGGATTGAACACTGAGATCTGGACCCATTTAGATTAGATGTTTACCCTTTGATAAGATAAGATATACTTTCTTATCTTATCTTCTATTCTCCCCAAGGAGAAATTGTTTATCTTATTTTAGTATAGGAAATCGTAAATCTGCAATTTGCACAGGCCCTCAAGTAGCCCATATGTTGACTGTATATTTGTCTTTTAATTGTTTTTAACCCTGTGCTTGTCGTTGTGTCTGTAACTTTTGCAGCTAAGTAAGTTGCTCAGTGTCCAAAGCAAATTTCTCCTTAGGGAGACCAATAAAAAGTACTGTGACTTTGACTTTAGATCTGCTCAACAATCAGAAATGCACACTTCAATCTGACAAGGAAATGATTCAGTATATACACACACACACGCAATTCATCATGTGACTTATCTATTTTTAATCAGACTGGTTTATTGCTTCTCACTATGACAGGGAAGCATGTAAAAACTCAACAAGTTTGAGAAGCAGGCCTGGAATTTGACTGTTGTAGGGACAAGCCTACTTACCCTAGTAAGGTAGGAAATTCCTGCCCTGGTTTCACTTAATAGGTGTGCCACTGCAGTCTATTCATCACTGCCCAACTCACCCTGGATGTGTGGCAATGAAGGGAAGTTGAGGGTGAATAATTCTCCACATCAGTTTTGAAATATTCCTTAAAGCAACTACCTTAAAGCAACATTTCGCTATTTGAGATTAGAGAGTTCTTGCTTCTGTGTTTTTGTATATTCTGTGTTCCCCAGCAGCTTCCAGGTGACCTCCTCTCCTGCATGTAACCTAGAGAGAGGAAGGGCTACCGAAGCACATCATTCACACAGATAGGAGAATGAATATGGAAATGTGTCCCTCCACTGATATAAAAAGAAATTTAAGCTTTTAAGTGCTCATATCCTGCTTTTTTGGCTTTCCTTTACCTTTATTTTGTTAATGTTTTTTGTGCATGTAATAGGTTTACAAAGTGAAAAAGCCCAATTCTCCCCAAAGGGAGGTGCCAATTCTCAGCTAACTGCTAGCGTGGCACACCCTCATACTCTGCTTCTGACTGGCTAGTAGTCCTTACCTAGGTACTGTCAGGGCCTCATACTCTGCTTCTGACTGGCTAGTAGTCCTTACCTAGGTACTGTCAGGACCCTCATACTCTGCTTCTGACTGGCTAGTAGTCCTTACCTAGGTACTGTCAGGGCCCTCATACTCTGCTTCTGACTGGCTAGTAGTCCTTACCTAGGTACTGTCAGGGCCTCATACTCTGCTTCTGACTGGCTAGTAGTCCTTACCTAGGTACAGTCAGGGCCCTCATACTCTGCTTCTGACTGGCTAGTAGTCCTTACCTAGGTACTGTCAGGACCCTCATACTCTGCTCCTGACTGGCTAGTAGTCCTTACCTAGGTACTGTCAGGGCCCTCATACTCTGCTTCTGACTGGCTAGTAGTCCTTACCTAGGTACTGTCAGGGCCCTCATACTCTGCTCCTGACTGGCTAGTAGTCCTTACCTAGGTACTGTCAGGGCCCTCATACTCTGCTTCTGACTGGCTAGTAGTCCTTACCTAGGTACTGTCAGGACCCTCATACTCTGCTTCTGACTGGCTAGTAGTCCTTACCTAGGTACTGTCAGGGCCTCATACTCTGCTTCTGACTGGCTAGTAGTCCTTACCTAGGTACTGTCAGGGCCTCATACTCTGCTTCTGACTGGCTAGTAGTCCTTACCTAGGTACTGTCAGGGCCCTCATACTCTGCTTCTGACTGGCTAGTAGTCCAAACCTAGCTACGGCGCATGTGCAACTCCCAACAAAGATGGAATAAAAGTGACATGCCTCACTTGGTAGCTAAAAGAGAGAGCTCAACACACAGGGTGAAAAGAGGAGCTGCAGCAACGAGCAGTACGACAAAAATAAAGTGCCTTTCTTGAAATGAAACCTTGTAAACCTATTTTGATACAAGCTCTAAATATAATTAGGAACCTGAAAATGAGCATAATGAGGTCTTAAATAAGTTAATGATGACACAAATCTCTCGTCTAACGTCGCAGGATCTCACCTGGACTCTCCTCGTCTTGTTTCAGACGTCACTGTGACGTGCTTCGTCTCGCAGGAGTGCGTGCTGCCCTGCAGCTTCCAGCCGGGCAGCAAAGAGATCGTCGAGTGGTTCAGACAGGACGTGGTGGTGTACAAGTTTGAGCGGGAACATGATGATGATGATGATGATGATGAGAGCAGCAGCAAAGGGCACTTCGAGCACGAGCAGATAGCCGGCCGAGCCTCCTTTTCCCAGCATTTGGTATCCCGCGGCAACGCCACGCTGATCCTCAGGGGGAGTGGTCTGAAGGACAGAGGCACGTACAGGTGTCAAGTGCGCACGTCGAAGGGCCAACACAACGCAAAGATCATCGTGAAGGTGGAAGGTGAGTTTATAAAGCATGTAGGATGCAGTTCTGGTGCAGTGGGACTATTCGGTTTGACTCGTTTAGACTGCTGTGAACAACATCGTCATCGTGGCGCTAACGTATTGTGTAAGTGAAGCCAAAACATCTGGACAGCCCCCTGGTGGCTGGCTGCAGTATAGGTCAGAAATCCCACCCACTCCATGTCAGCAGATGGGACATGGACCAAACTAAAACATCAAGGTACACATAAATGATTTTTTAGTTATTGATGCTATTAAAACAAGGTGAAACGTCCTATCACTATCTCCGCTATCAGGAGATAACTCGGCCCAAGACGGTTGTGATTGGATTAATGAAATACAAACAAGCCATAATGGTCCTTCCCCCCATCCCAGAGTATATGAGTGGTATAGGTCTGATAATGTGAGTCAATCCCCCACAGCTCACACTTAAAATGCCCAATTTTAAAGCAGAAATAAAGCATGGAACAAAAATCAGCTAATCTGGGCTGAATAAAGCCTAAAGATGTTAACATGGTAAACATTATACCAGCTAAACATTAGCATGTCGATGTGAGCCCGTCAGCATGCTGACGTTAGCATTGAGCTCACAGTGTAACAGAGGCGCCAGCATGGCTGTAGATATAGTCTTGTTTCATAATTCCCTGCTTTTATGCTGAATACCAGGTGTATAATTACTTCTAAATTACTTCAAGCCCACTGATGTCCATGCCAATATTTGTTTCTCCCATTCAACCTGTCAGGGGCTCTGTAATGAAGCAACAGTAGGATACTTTAAAAGGTTTTAAAAACAGTATTTCCAATGTTAGTAATAACTGTTATATTGTCCTAACTGAGCTCTAATGTTATCTGCATAAGAATGATGTCAGGCTATATTGGGCCTGGCATTTAGAGTCTATCATCAGGGGCTGCTGGGAAACATGCCAGCATGCTGTGAGTGTCTTTGTGTGTGCGTAGCACCCATCCAAGGCCTGTCTGTGGAGCTGACCAGGCTGAGCGGCTACGAGGAGATGAAGTGCACCGTCCGTAATGTTTTCCCGGCCCCTCGGGTAACCTGGGCGACCGAGCCGTCCACTTTTGAGGAACTTCGACCGGTCACACGCATGAATGCCAACAAACAGGGGCTGTACACGGTCGACAGCCGCCTCAAAAGACTGAACGGACGACCTAACCTCATCTACATCTGTAAAGTCACACCTTCCTACGGGGGTCCGGCCTGGACGGCCTCACTCAGTGAAAGAGGTGAACAAAAAAAAAACAATGCAGAAAATATTTCATATGCTTTCGTTTATATTTATTGATTTAGTTATTGGAGAAAGTGCCTCCCTCACTTCTAAGGAAAAGCAGCACAACTCATTTCAAATTTAGATTCGGGAGATTTTTTTATGACTTACACAGGAGAATTTAATGATACACCTAATAGCAGGCAGTACAGTGTAACCGCGATGTGATAGTCTGCAGTGTAAAGTTGGACACTGACCTGAATGAGACCTGGGGTACCACTGTCTCAACTTACAAAGCATGAGTTCATAAGCTGGAAATTACACTCACTACGCCATTTTTTTCTCTGGTAGAAATAAAAGGAGCTCAAGGAAGAGACCTGACCATCCCCTGCCACGCCCCTCCTTACCTGAACAACCCCTTCCTCCACTGGAGTTTCACCAACGGCGAAGACCCCTCCCACATCCTCACCTACGACAGCCAGTCGGGGAAAAGCGTCTCCACGTCGCCTTGGGCCAACCACGTGGAGCTGGACGGCTTCAGGGTCCCGTTTGGAGACGGCTCCCTGCGTCTGATGGACCCGCACTTGGAGCACACGGGCAGTTACACCTGCGTGTTCTCCGTGCCGCACAACACACACACCGAACGCACGGATGTCATCATCAACGGTCCTCTTGGTGAGGTCACAAACACAATCAAACTGTAGTTTTTAATCTAACAAACATGACGAAATTTATTAGGGACTATTTCCAGCGGCGGAATAAGCCATATTTAGAATTGAATAGAAAGCCTTTGTCATTATACACACCCATACACATACAAGTGCAGTACCTGTGCAACAAGATGGAAGCAATCCCTTTACAGTCTCATCACAAAATATAAAATATTAGTAGTGCAGAAGAAAAAAAAAAAAAGGGGGAACGTGGTGCACAGTTCCTGAGAGCAACTATATATACATGCTGTATATAAAATAGTAAAAGATAAAGGGTTTGTGTACACATTATGCAAATAAAATAGATATTGGTGTATCAACAGTCCTGAGTATTAAATGTTGCAGAGGAATGAGATTAAATATTAAATATCAAATATTGCACTGTAATGAAATTGCACAGAATTCCAGTCTCTTGAGGTTATATTGGTAACAAAAATATTTCAAAGGGGATGCATTGGGACTTTCTTCTCCCACCTACTGTGATATATACATATATATATATATATATATATATATATATATATATATATATATATATATATATATATATATATATATAGCACATTGGATGGGAGAAGAAAGTCCGGGGGTAGGGGGTAGACATATTATGTGCTCTAGTTGTAATGTGTATCTTAAGCTTTATAAAGCTTAAGATACACATTACATGACATTAAAATACATTTGTTATTTTTGGTCTTTATTTTAATTACATTTTTAGATAATAAGAAAAACAGAATATCAGACTTAACCTTTAAAGCAGTGAGGCACAAGCTTTTCAAAATAATGCATCCCCTTTGAAATATTTTTGTTACCAAGCACACCCAAATCCAGCACAAAACATTTGGTAGAAAAAAGCCTACCTAAATCACAAAAACACGTTTTTGCTTGTCAGAGCTTCCTGAAACGTCCCATATGAGCTTTCCAAAAATGATTCATAGTTTTGGTGAAGTTAAAGGGATTAGTAATTATATACTGTATGTATATAATACATACTAAAATATAAAGACATCCAACAACAAGACAAACATGCTAAACAAAAAACCTTTTAGATATTAAACAATGTACCTGTTCTGTCTCTGTTACCTGTGTGCAGGTGAGCAACGTACCACAGAAGCACCGTCTTATTGGTGGATTGTTGGTCTGGTGATTGCAGTGGTGGCTCTGGTTCTGGGTCTGGCCGGCCTGCTGGTCTACCTGAAGATGAAAGGTAAAGATGGACTCCAGGATATGTGGACAATTACTTACAGGAAGAAGACCGCTTGACTGAACTGACACGAGACACAAATTTAAATCTCTCTCTGATCATTTTCTCTTTCATGGTGTTAGATTTCAAAATGCAGATTCAAACTGGGAGTAGTCTGGGATGTCTGGTTGTGGTCTTAAAGTGTTATCTATCATAATGTATACACTTCATAGGGCGGTCACTGTCTGAAATTGTATGTTTTTTAATGTTTAAGTCAGGGGTGTCCAAACTTTTTTTTTTAAAGAGTGCCAGATTTGATAATGTGAAGATGCCCGGGGGCCAAAGGTCCCTTCTGACAATTTTATTTTTGGAAAAAAAGGTTACATACAAATGCACTGATCTATAACAATTTTTATTGTCATTGTCAGAATTATCTTTCCTTTTTTTAAATGGCAATGTAACCAAATCAAAGCCACTCAGACATCTGCAGTCAGATAACAAACATACTGTACGGACTACCTTAAACTTGAAGTTGATAAATATCTTAACCCCCCACGTTCATTTTAAATATGACTTATTATGCGTGATGAAAAGTTTGTTAAAATAACATTTAAGCATTGAAATCTGGCCACGGGCCGTGATTGGCCCACGGGCCGTACTTTGGACACGCCTGGTTTAAGTTCAACATGTTTGTGTGGGTCTGGAAGAAGATGAGTAACTTTAGAGTCAATACAGAAAAACAGCTCATCAAATTAGAATTAAACTCAGCATACAGTAAACAATTGCTTCTCCACCAAAGTATCAGATTTTGAAAATTAAATTACATTTAAAACGCTTCACCACTGTTGGTTTTACACTTTTTTAAATCATTACTTCGTGGCAGAAGCAAAGTGACCGAATGTTACAACTAACTTATTACAAACAAAAAACGGGTGTATTTAGAGATTTTATTATTTTATTGTTACAACTAAAGGCTCTGCATTAAAAATTTTGAAGCATTTTTAGCAAAATGTACTTTAAGTAGCACAGGTAAAAGTACTCGTTATGCAGCAGAATGGCCCTTTTCAGTGTTATATTCACATATTATTGATTTACTACAACTGATGCATTACTGTGTAAGCAGAATCGTCATGTTAGAGTTATGCAATAAGCATAAAATGGAAAGTAGAAATACTTCAACTTCTAAACATGCAAACACTGCAAGTTGATTGTTGTGAAATAATGTAAAAAAACAACTTATTTTATGATCAGCTTTAGTGTAAAATCTAATATGAAAAAAGTCACTGGTCCTAAAAGTCTCCTTAAACTGGTGTGGTGGGGGGTAATGTGTTTCTGCATAAAATATTAAAAGGATGCATGTAAAGTCAAGCCTCTCAGTTTCATAGTGAATGTATTAATAGCACCATCCTACCATATTTTCTATAAATAATGCATAGAAAATAAGCATTGATAATACTGTAAAAAAGAAAATAAAATAAAATATGGAATATAAACATCCACTGGTGCTATTGATATTACACCTGTCACAGCCAAACAGGTCACACCAGTTACAAGTAACTGGAACCGGGTCATGCCTGTTCTCCAGCCGTGTTACACAGATGCATTCTAGGAAATGTAGGCAGTCATTAAATGGAGGTAAAAGCAGACGGTGTACAGTTGAATAAAAAGAAAATAAATTCCGGAAAGTAAAATAGAACAAAACAGAGCGAGAGGGTTTTATGAAAATTTGGATTTGTTTAATTGAGCTAAATCCCATTTTAGAGGCTCTACAGGTGCTTTTTAACTTCAGAGTTCACATATGTTATTCTCACAATCATGTCTGTCCAATCTGTCCTTAGGGGGGACCTCAAAGCGCAGAAACGACCCGGAACACGTGACAGAGCTGCGTTTAGTCAAAGGTAGGTCATGAACTATTTAACCCTCTTTAACCCTTGTCTTCCCGTCAAAATTGAAAATCAACAATTTTGACAACGCTTTTTATCAATGTTTATGTTTTTGTCCCTTTTTTCCCAATGTCTGTGTGTTTTTTTTATGTTTAACACTACTTAACACTTATTAACTTTAGTTTTACAGTTATTTTTGGAATTAATGATCAATAAAACCTCATTTATAGGAAATTCTACCCAATGTTTGAGTTAGAAAAGCAGAAATTAGGAATTATTGAGACTAAAATTAAAGGAATGGATGTTGATGATAATCACAGACTGGAATATGTCAACTTTTACTCAATACTATTTCAAAAACACTTCCATTTGTTTTACAATGCTATAAAATTGAATAAGACGCCTCAAAATTAATGAAAGTAGAGATTTGTACTTGGCAAAGAGCGTTGGGTGGAATCAATCATGTTATTTTGGGGAATTAAAAAGAACATTGATATAGGACAACATGAGGACAACATGAGGACAACATGAGGGCAACATGAGGACAACATGAGGGTTAAAAGACGTCTCTTGCACTTCCAAAGCCAGACACTAGATGGAGCCGGAGAATAAGTATAATGCTCTGTTTCCTCAGGAAAACTATCCTCTACCTTTAAAACTCTTAGACAATAACATTTAGTTCCCTCATTAATTTGACTGGGGTGAACAATATAACAGAAACACCACTCAGTATAATGCAGTAATATTAAAAAGCTAAACAACCGCCTCCAAAATAACCATAAAGTTCAATGGGCCGCAACATAAATCTAATGATTAACCGCTGCATAAAAGCAGAAAAAAATGGTTTCTGCTGAATTTCTTCATCTGTTTCACCTTACCTATTTCCCCATATTAAGGACATCTGTTTCACCTTACCCCTTCCCCCTAATTAGCATTCATAAGCAGTATACAAATATGTAATATACTGCTTATGAAACACTATAATGTATGCAGATATATAAGTGTTCATTAATAAATTGATTTATTTTCTTTCACAGGAGTTATATCCGTTGCCTGCAACTACATTGTGTTATATCTATAATGTGTTATAAACCATTTATTAAATGTTTGTATGCTGCTTATAAATGCTAATTAGGGGGACTTAAAGTCCAGTGTTGCTCTCAAAACTTTGCTTTTAGTCTTGGTACACTAACTTAAATATTCAACTGCATTTACGGGCTGAAGAGCAAAAAACTGCATTGGTTTTAGCCAAGTGGACCCAATAAACTGTTCTATGGTGTGAGTAGATGTTGTACACAGTGCGATGGGTACTTTAATTGAAATACCCAACAGTACTAAGTGATACAGGACCACTGGGAAATACAGAAAACAACAGATGTCAGAATGAGTCTTTTCTGCTTACCTTTATTTCCTCCTCTGATCCAGAAACCTTTCCTCTCATCCACAGACTCCACCGCCGACAGTAACCTGAATGAGAGCAGCCCGCTGACTGTTGGAGGCACCAACGGACAATCAGACCCCCAGACTGGATCTTAGTTAACCTGAGGACAGACAGAACCAGCACGGCATCACCGCAAACTAACAAACTACTAACAGAACAAACACGCACACAGCTACACACTGACGAGGAACTGGCTGCTTCTTACAGACAGAATGTTTCTTCGAGAGCTTTTAAAAATATATTTTAAATGACTTTTTTGGGCTCCTTTGGAAACCCTGACAAACAGATGTTTAAGTGCAAAACATGCACTCCAAAAACAAAATGCTTTCAGTGTCTTTATGAAGGGTTTGTGCAACCTGCTGTTACTTCAGGAACTGTTTTAGGGAAAGGTTTTCTCATACTGAACCCTGAAGAAAAACCCTGTTGAAGTATCACCATCTCTTCCCAGGAAACTAAACAAAACGCTCACATTTGGCCTCATGTGAGCTTGCCAACAATGGTCGTTCAGACTTGGCCTCGGGTGAGTCCAACAAGCATGACTCCTGCCGTTACACACACACAGGAGCACAGACGTTTGAAGAGTTGTCGTCATCATTTTGACAACAACCCCACAGCCGTTAAATAGCTTGGTTTCCCTACAGTTCAGTCAGAACTGAAGCAGTCTCTCAGATGAGAGATAAAAACATCTTCAAAGCACCTTCAAACAAGTCCAGTTGCCTTTAATTTTAACCTACGGATTGTAAAAATTTGCACCGCAGAAACAACCAAGGAACCCTTTTAGGAACCCTAACCTGCATTAGATCAGAGGAACAAAAAGGTCTGGATTTAGTTCCCGGTTCCAAAACCGTCCCTGCTCAGTGGGCAAGACTTTCCAATGGCCCAGGAACTATTGGGGCAGAGTTTGAAACGTTGCTCAGAGTGGCTGCTGCTGGTGTACAGATTGAAGGCCTGGTCATACATCAAAATTAATTCACGCAGTCTTTGCAAAACACTTGCAAGTACACGCTAGCAGGGAAAGTTCTAGTAAGACTAGTCACAGCTCCTGGAGAGTCTCTCCTGATTACTCTGCCCTTGTTAGGTTGGCAGTCCAGGTCCAGGAGCAGACACGGAGCAAAGGTTGGAAACAGGAATAGAGGTTTATTGAACAAAAAGGTAGAGATGATGCTTTGACATCCTCTGGGGCTGAGAGCGGGCAGACAGGCGGGAGGCATGCAGGTCCAAAAAACAACAACATGGCTCACGCAGGCAGACTGGGCTCCCAGGACCGAAGAGGGCATCTGTAGCAGGAGCAAAAGACACAAAGTCAACAAAGCTTAAAGCAGGAGACACTAGAGGCAGACTATCTAACAAAAAGGCTGGCAGTGGCGAGTGTTACCACTTTGGGTGAATGGACGCTCTGGCAGAGACAGGTTGGAAAGCCGGGGTTTAAGACAGGAGCGGTGATTGGTCGATCTGGGTCAGGTGTGTAGGAAGCCACAGGTGTCCTGACGAGGAGGGAGAGAGAACCAGGAGCGCCACAGCCACGCAGCACAGGACAGCCAGAAGGCAAAAAACACCACAAGGGAGAAGGAAACAGACAGGCCTGGTGCCAAACTGTCACTGTGTTTCCATCCACGTGTTTTTATCCGAATTAAGTGATTATCAAATGAAAAATGCCTCATGGACAACAGTCAAATTTAATGAAATTTCATGAATACCGACTCAAATGAAATCCGTTCGGTCTCATCTGATTTTCTCTTGATATTTGGCTTATGTGATAAACGCTGATGGAAACATTATTTGCTGAATAAATAATAAATTACGATTAAGTTTTAGGTCATTTTATGGTTGCAACCCGCTACAAAACGCAGAAGAAGAAGTTTTAGTTGATTTCCGCCCAGTGTTTCCTCTCTGTCTGCACACATGGAGGGTGTCAATAAAGACAGGTGGACGTGGACGGACGAGGAGACGAGGGACTTTCTGGATTTAATTTATCAGGAACTCCTGAAGGAAATGGCCGACAAAGGTTAGGACGAGCCGTGGGACGTCCTGCGGAGTCAATGGAAGAGGCTCAGACAGAGAGACATGTCTCAAAAAAACAGTCTCACAGGGGTTGCCGGAGGGACAATAAA
Organism: Etheostoma nigrum; assembly: GCA_029931835.1. Classification (NCBI taxonomy): domain Eukaryota; kingdom Metazoa; phylum Chordata; class Actinopteri; order Perciformes; family Percidae; genus Etheostoma; species Etheostoma nigrum. The sequence goes on from CM057258.1 coordinate 3,223,648, forward strand.
AGACCAAGTTGCATCTGCATCGTCGTAGCGATGTGTTGATAGCGTGGTTGTTTTCTTATTATAGCTCGATATGTCGTATCAGCTGGAACATGAGCTCTATGACAACCTGACCCATAGTGATCATGTGATGGGAGACGGGATCCATTTGGTCTAGAAACACTTTGTTCACAAATGTTGCTTGAATGTTGTGCGATTCAGTGCGAAAATGAATGGAAACACTTTAAAATGTCTCAAATCAATCCGATATACCAGTGTGATCGCGAAACAGCGTCATGTGACGTCATCACCACGGGTTTTTATCGGCTTTAAAGCCGTTGGATGGAAACACACTTTCACCAGATTTATCCGCATGAGTTTTGTTAGAATTAACTAACTACGTGTTCGTTGAATCTCTGAACACACACACACACACACACACACACACACACACACACACACACACACACTTTTGGGGGTTGTTTTCACACACAGATCAAAAGGTAATTATCATGTTAGTGAGAAGGTCTAACAGAATACAGTGAATCAGCATTTCAGTGTCTTAGCCTAGTCTGAGACACCAGGTGGTTGGAGACAGATGGTTTCTTCCCTTTTGTGGAGCAAACAGTATCTTTGTATATGTTAATAGTCTTTTGTTCTAAACCATATGACAGAGACAGGAAGGAGAGAGGGGGTAGGTGCGGACACAAAAGGGTCGTCTTGATCTACCTTTCTTGGGACAAACAATGGTAATTACACAGCATGATATGGCGCCCACACCCCTGAATCACTGATTTAGATTATCTTTTAAAACCCAACTGCAGCATAATACATCTTAATACATAAAAACATGTATAATTACATAGTGATGAAACATTTAAACTTTATTTTATTCTACAGTTTTTTTTTTACTGAACTTCAGATAAGTGGATGGAAACTTAGCTTGTGACACCTCTGACATTTTGTTCCTGGTTGATGTTATTTTTTTTTCCCCAAGCTTGCTTGCGGTCAGTTAGCAAACTCGGCCACTAACGGGATGATAAGTACACACAGTTAATTTAAAAAGACACATTTAAAACATTGACTGCTGTCTCATAACTGTAAAAACCATCCCTCTTTGGTGGAGAAGTTAATACTCCAACAAAGGAGGGTTACATTAATTGTTCTTTTTCAGCTGTAATTGTACCATTTAAAGATATATAGATGAATATTGAGCTCCACCTATCTGTGCTTATTGTCTGTCCTGTGTTGCTTTGCTCCTATCTTTGATAAACCTAATCTAGTGTTACAAACACCAACATCCCACCAACAGTCTGACTGACGGCTAGTTTGGGTGCTGTCATTTTCTTTAGCCTGTGGCCCAACTTAAATTAGGTCTCCAAGTTTCAAGAAAGCATTAAACATGCATTTCAGATAGAGATGAGTATACAGTGGGTACGGAAAGTATTCAGACCCCTTTAAATTTTTCACTCTTTGTTTCATTGCAGGCATTTTCCAAAAATCAAAAAAGTTCATTTTATTTCTCAATAATGTACACTCAGCACCCCATCTTGGACAGAAAAAAACAGAAATGTAGAAATTTTTGCAAATTTATTAAAAAACAAAAACTGAAAGATCACATGGTCATAAGTATTCAGACCCTTTGTTCAGTATTTAGTAGAAGCACCCTTTTGATCTAATACAGCCATGAGTCGTTTTGGGAAAGATGCAACAAGTTTTTCACATCTGGATTTGGGTATCCTCTGCCATTCCTCCTTGCAGATCCTCTCCAGTTCTGTCAGGTTGGATGGTAAACGTTGGTGGACAGTCATTTTCAGGTCTCTCCAGAGATGCTCAATTGGGTTTAAGTCAGGGCTCTGGCTGGGCCATTCAAGAACAGCCACGGAGTTGTTGTGAAGCCACTCCTTCGTTATTTTAGCGGTGTGCTTAGGGTCATTGTCTTGTTGGAAGGTAAACCTTCGGCCCAGTCTGAGGTCCAGAGCACTCTGGAAAAGGTTTTCGTCCAGGATATCCCTGTACTTGGCCGCATTCATCTTTCCCTCGATTGCAACCAGTCGTCCTGTCCCTGCAGCTGAAAAACACCCCCACAGCATGATGCTGCCACCACCATGCTTCACTGTTGGGACTGTATTGGACAGGTGATGAGCAGTGCCTGGTTTTCTCCACACATACCGCTTAGAATTAAGGCCAAAAAGTTCTATCTTGGTCTCATCAGACCAGAGGATTTTATTTATCACCATCTTGGAGTCCTTCAGGTGTTTTTTAGCAAACTCCATGCGGGCTTTCATGTGTCTTGCACTGAGGAGAGGCTTCCTTCGGGCCACTCTGCCATAAAGCCCCGACTGGTGGATTGCTGCAGTGATGGTTGACTTACTACAACTTTCTCCCATCTCCCGACTGCATCTCTGGAGCTTAGCCACAGTGACCATTGGGTTCTTCTTTGCCTCTCTCACCAAGGCTCTTCTCCCCCGATAGCTCAGTTTGGCCGGACGGCCAGCTCTAGGAAGGGTTCTGGTCGTCCCAAACGTCTTCCATTTGAGGATTATGGAGGCCACTGTGCTCTTAGGAACCTTAAGTGCAGCAGAAATTTTTTTGTAACCTTGACCAGATCTGTGCCTTGCCACAATTCTGTCTCTGAGCTCCTCAGGCAGTTCCTTTGACCTCATGATTGTCATTTGCTCTGACATGCACTGTGAGCTGTAAGGTCTTATATAGACAGGTGTGTGGCTTTCCTAATCAAGTCCAATCAGTATAATCAAACACAGCTGGACTCCAATGAAGGTGTAGAACCATCTCAAGGATGATCAGAAGAAATAGACAGCACCTGAGTTACATATGAGGGTCACGGCAAAGGGTCTGAATACTTATGACCATGTGATATTTCAGTTTTTGTTTTTTAATAAATTTGCAAAAATTTCTACATTTCTGTTTTTTTCTGTCCAAGATGGGGTGCTGAGTGTACATTACTGAGAAATAAAATGAACTTTTTTGATTTTTGGAAAATGGCTGCAATGAAACAAAGAGTGAAAAATTTAAAGGGGTCTGAATACTTTCCGTACCCACTGTATATCCAATTGTTCCTCGTCCTTGTTTGCTCAGCAGCGTTAAATTGTATGTACGGGACACAAATGTTGTCCATAGGTAAAATGTTTAATATAAGTTTCCCTGGGTCAATGTTGAAATCAATACGCCCTCAAATATGAGTTTTCTTGACTTTTGACATTGATGTCTGAAAAAGAGCCTCTGTGTGAATTATATGTTGTAAACCAGGTAAAGTTGTCTCTTTTTCTCTTGTGGTTGGAGTCAGTCCTCCCTGGCACTAGTAGAAAACTCTGCTCTTGGACACTTACACGGACTGGAGTCCTAAAATAAAAAGACTACCTACACTGTTCGATCATGGTCGTTCCGTGGCGTGCATGCTTTAATGTGCTGCTTGACCTTTATCAGTGACACGGAGCAGAGTTCAGCTCGCAATGTTTGATTAAAGACACAGGAGTGCATTCATATTGCTACAAGGCATTTCATAGATAGATAAGAAAGGGGTGAGAGTGAGAGGAGGATTGGTTCAAGGCTGGTTCACACAGATAAATCGTCAGGGAGGAGAACAGTAATACAATTTACAAAACAAGGTCAGATGAAAATGGTTAGGTTCAGATTCACAACAACTCTCCTGCTGCATTTAATCCTTCCCGTCAGTGCTTACAGGTTAAGCTCCTGGTGGTTATAAAAGGGAAGGTGACTTAACAATCCAGACTTTAAGAGTCTATCAATCACTGACAATAACTCTTGTCAATGTTTAATCTGCAGCAGATTGAAATAGTTTCTCTTTCTCTCTCCACTGCCACACATTGCTGTAAAAACGTGTCACTTGACCTCTTTCACAAATGTGTCATAATTATTGTAAAGTTAATAAAACCGACTAATCACTAAAGATTTGTGTGTGTTATTTATTTTTTTCAGCTATGACAAAACTAAATCTCAAGCTCAAGGTCCAAGCTTGTTTCTGGAGCGTTTAACCAAATCTCACAGCAGCAGATGAGGTTTTGCTCAGTTATCACAGTGTTGTGCATTTTGGTGTTCTAGTGTACATCTGTATGTAAAAGACATGACAATCACTCAGTAAAAGGTGTTTATGCTTGTGTTTTAAACTTGTTGTTGGGTGATTATTGACTACATTAATGACAGATTATGCCTTTAAGAAAACATTTTTTGTATTACAGACCAGTATTATACTACAAATATATTATCTGAAGTCGGTTTTCATTTTTTTATTATCCTTTCTAGTGTTTTTATAGTGAATGTTGTACTAATACTCTTGCTTTCAGTTGCCACCCTACCACTCTAAATGAACTGAAGCAGTCTCTCAGATGAGAGATAAAAACATCTTCAAAGCACCTTCAAACAAGTCCAGTTGCCTTTAATTTTAACCTACGGATTGTAAAAATTTGCACCGCAGAAACAACCAAGGAACCCTTTTAGGAACCCTAACCTGCATTAGATCAGAGGAACAAAAAGGTCTGGATTTAGTTCCCGGTTCCAAAACCGTCCCTGCTCAGTGGGCAAGACTTTCCAATGGCCCAGGAACTATTGGGGCAGAGTTTGAAACGTTGCTCAGAGTGGCTGCTGCTGGTGTACAGATTGAAGGCCTGGTCATACATCAAAATTAATTCACGCAGTCTTTGCAAAACACTTGCAAGTACACGCTAGCAGGGAAAGTTCTAGTAAGACTAGTCACAGCTCCTGGAGAGTCTCTCCTGATTACTCTGCCCTTGTTAGGTTGGCAGTCCAGGTCCAGGATCAGACACGGAGCAAAGGTTGGAAACAGGAATAGAGGTTTATTGAACAAAAAGGTAGAGATGATGCTTTGACATCCTCTGGGGCTGAGAGCGGGCAGACAGGCGGGAGGCATGCAGGTCCAAAAAACAACAACATGGCTCACGCAGGCAGACTGGGCTCCCAGGACCGAAGAGGGCATCTGAAGCAGGAGCAAAAGACACAAAGTCAACAAAGCTTAAAGCAGGAGACACTAGAGGCAGACTATCTAACAAAAAGGCTGGCAGTAGCGAGTGTTGACACTTTGGGTGAATGGACGCTCTGGCAGAGACAGGTTGGAAAGCCGGGGTTTAAGACAGGAGCGGTGATTGGTCGATCTGGGTCAGGTGTGTAGGAAGCCACAGGTGTCCTGACGAGGAGGGAGAGAGAACCAGGAGCGCCACAGCCACGCAGCACAGGACAGCCAGAAGGCAAAAAACACCACAAGGGAGAAGGAAACAGACAGGCCTGGTGCCAAACTGTCACTGTGTTTCCATCCACGTGTTTTTATCCGAATTAAGTGATTATCAAATGAAAAATGCGTCATGGACAACAGTCAAATTTAATGAAATTTCATGAATACCGACTCAAAGGAAATCCGTTCGGTCTCATCTGATTTTCTCTTGATATTCGGCTTATGTGATAAACGCTGATGGAAACATTATTTGCTGAATAAATAATAAATTACGATTAAGTTTTAGGTCATTTTATGGTTGCAACCAGCTACAAAACGCAGAAGAAGAAGTTTTAGTTGATTTCCGCCCAGTGTTTCCTCTCTGTCTGCACACATGGAGGGTGTCAATAAAGACAGGTGGACGTGGACGGACGAGGAGACGAGGGACTTTCTGAATTTAATTTATCAGGAACTCGTGAAGGAAATGGCCGACAAAGGTTAGGACGAGCCGTGGGACGTCCTGCGGAGTCAATGGAAGACGCTCAGACAGAGAGACATGTCTCAAAAAAACAGTCTCACAGGGGTTGCCGGAGGGACAATAAAAGACAAGTTGCATCTGCATCGTCGTAGCGATGTGTTGATAGCATCGTTGTTTTCTTATTATAGCTCAATATGTCGTATCAGCTGGAACATGAGCTCTATGACAACCTGACCCATAGTGATCATGTGATGGGAGACGGGATCCATTTGGTCTAGAAACACTTTGTTCACAAAAGTTGCTTGAATGTTGTGCGATTCAGTGCGAAAATGAATGGAAACACCTTAAAATGTCTCAAATCAATCCGATATACCAGTGTGATCGCGAAACAGCGTCATGTGACGTCATCACCACGGGTTTTTATCGGCTTTAAAGCCGTTGGATGGAAACACACTTTCACCAGATTTATCCGCATGAGTTTTGTTAGAATTAACTAACTACGTGTTCGTTGAATCTCTGAACACACACACACACACACACACACACACACACACACACACACACACACACACACTTTTGGGGGTTGTTTTCACACACAGATCAAAAGGTAATTATCATGTTAGTGAGAAGGTCTAACAGAATACAGGGAATCAGCATTTCAGTGTCTTAGCCTAGTCTGAGACACCAGGTGGTTGGAGACAGATGGTTTCTTCCCTTTTGTGGAGCGAACAGGAGTGCATTCATATTGCTACAAGGTCTTTCGTATATAGATAAGAAAGGGGTGAGAGTGAGAGGAGGATTGGTTCAAGGCTGGTTCACACAGATAAATCGTCAGGGAGGAGAACAGTAATACAATTTACAAAACAAGGTCAGATGAAAATGGTTAGGTTCAGATTCACAACAACTCTCCTGCTGCATTTAATCCTTCCCGTCAGTGCTTACAGGTTAAGCTCCTGGTGCTTATAAAAGGGAAGGTGACTTAACAATCCAGACTTTAAGAGTCTATCAATCACTGACAATAACTCTTGTCAATATTTAATCTGCAGCAGATTGAAATAGTTTCTCTTTCTCTCTCCACTGCCACACATTGCTGAAAAAAACGTGTCACTTGACCTCTTTCACAAATGTGTCATAATTATTGTAAAGTTAATAAAACCGACTAATCACTTAAAGATTTGTGTGTGTTATTTATTTTTTTCAGCTATGACAAAACTAAATCTCAAGCTCAAGGTCCAAGCTTGTTTCTGGAGCGTTTAACCAAATCTCACAGCAGCAGATGAGGTTTTGCTCAGTTATCACAGTGTTGTGCATTTTGGTGTTCTGGTCTACATCTGTATGTAAAAGACATGACAATCACTCAGTAAAAGGTGTTTATGCTTGTGTTTTAAACTTGTTGTTGGGTGATTATTGACTACATTAATGACAGATTATGCCTTTAAGAAAACATTTTTTGTATTACAGACCAGTATTATACTACAAATATATTATCTGAAGTTGGTTCTCATTTTTTTATTATCCTTTCTAGTGTTTTTATAGTGAATGTTGTACTAATACTCTTGCTTTCAGTTGCCA
>CM057258.1:3231379-3296059 GCA_029931835.1 Etheostoma nigrum
ATGTAAAACTGACATTTACAAACATGCAATAATGTAATAACAGGGAAACAAGTACTTGGATATATGTTGGATATGTGATTTATATAAACCATTCAATATCGCAATCGCTGCTGTCCGTCCCATAGGAGACCATGACAGCGGGGCGTGTGTTTGGAGCTATACAGGCTTACATGAACCATGTGACCACCCAGCTAGCGAGATCAAAGAGTGTCACAACTCTTCTCTCTCTACGGCTCTGGTAGGAACTCGCCTGACTCAACTCTTCTCTCTCTATGGCTCTGGTAGGAACTCGCCTGACTCAACTCTTCTCTCTCTATGGCTCTGGTAGGAACTAGCATTATCTATTGACAAACCCCTGCCAGCTCTTTGCACATCCGGCCTTGATCCCTCCCCCTCAGTGTTATGCAATTGTGAAAAAGGGAAGAGCAGGAGCTGGCAAGCCTTATTCAGTGAAGATTAGCCTGTCTATGAAATTAGCAAATAAACCGAAACAAAAGTAACCGTTTAGCTTCGAGTCAGAGCAGAGACTGTTCAGAGAAACTCGCACACACTGCCACGAGGAGCAATGGCGCAGAAAGGAGTTCAGCTGGACCGGGAGACATTCTTGTGTTCTTTCTGTCTGGATCTAATGAAGGATCCGGTGACTATTCCCTGTGGACACAGCTACTGCATGAACTGTGTTAAAAGTTTCTGGGATCAAGAGGATGAGAAGAAAATCTACAGCTGCCCTCAGTGCAAACAGAGCTTCACTCCGAGGCCTGTCCTGCTGAAAAACACCATGTTAGCAGTTGTAGTGGAGGAGCTAAAGAAGACTGGACTCCCTGATGAGGACTGCTTTGCTGGACCTGAAGATGTGGCCTGTGATTTCTGCACAGGGAGAAAACTGAAAGCCATCAAGTCCTGTAAGGAGTGTCTGGTCTCTTACTGTGAGAAACACCTTCAGCCTCATTTTGACGCAGCTCAATTAAAGACACACAAGCTGGTGGACCTTGCCAAGAAGATCCAGGAGGAAACAAACGTCTGCTCTCGTCATCTTGAGGGGATGCAGATGTTCTGCCGTACGGATCAGAAGTTTATCTGTTATCTCTGCCCCCTGGATGAACATAAAGGCCACGACACAGTCTCGGCTGCAGCAGAGAGGGCTAAGAAACAGGGAGAGCTTGACGGGAGTCGACAAAACATCCAGCAGAGAATCCAGGACAGCGAGAAAGAGGTGAAGCTGCTTCAACAGGAGGCCGAGGCTATCGATCGCTCTGCGGATGAAGCAGTGGAGGACAGCGGGAAGATCTTCAACGAGCTGATCCTTCTCCTGGAGAAAAAAAGCTCTGACGTGGAGCAGACGATCAGATCCCATCAGAAAACTGAAGCGAGTCGAGTCCGAGAGCTTCAGGAGAAGCTGGAGCAGGAGATCGACGAGCTGAGGAGGAAAGACGCCGAGCTGATGAAGCTCTCACACACAGAGGATCACAACCAGTTTCTGCAAGAGTACTCCACGCTGTCACCAATCAGCGCACCTACAAACATAACCAGCACCAAAATGCATGCTCTCTGGTTCTTTAAGGATGTGACAGCAGCTGTGTCAGAGGTCGGAGCTAAACTACAGAAAGTTCTGGCTGAGACATGGACAAATGTAAACACCAGAGCTGTGTACTTAAAATATTCAAGTGCAATCACACTGGATGTAGACACAGCAAACTACCGGCTGGTACTTTCTGAGGGGAACAGAAAAGTAAGATTTACGACAGGACAATGTTATGGTGTTATTTCAGCCAGATTTTGTCCTCAGGTCCTGAGTAGCGAGAGTCTGACTGGACGTTGTTACTGGGAGGTGGAGTTGAGAGGGAAAGAAGTTTGTGTAGCCGTCGCGTACCGCAGCATCAGCAGAAAGGGCAGCAGTACAGAATGTACATTTGGAGCGACAAACAATTCTTGGGCTTTATCATTGTACGGAGGTTATTCCGACGACTGGGCTTACTTTCAGTACAACAACGTCCAAACTCCCGTCTCAGGTCCTCGGTCCTCCAGAATAGGAGTGTACCTGGATCACAGTGCAGGTACTCTGTTATTCTACAGCGTCTCTGAAACCATGACGCTCCTCCACAGAGTCCAGACCACGTTCACCGAGCCTCTCCATGTTGGATTTCGGCTTTCACATTATGAAGACACTGCTGAGTTTATTGAGCTCGAGTAGAAAGAAGTCATGTAAGGGTGTTTTGGTTTACCTCACACTTATTGGGTCTCAATTTGTTGTTGCTGAGAGCTGATTTTTGGGGCATTTCTTTACAGATCAGCTGTCAATCAAACATTATGACATGTACTTTGACGTCTTCTCATTAGTTGTTGTGTAAATGTTTCTTTGGGTGGCGCTCCTTCCTGCGTCTGGAGGCTATCACTGTCCATGAAGAGCCATGGTTATAATGGTTTAATTTTTAATTAGGTTTTATTTTAGTTTTGCCTTTTTCAACTGTATTTTAGTTTAGTACTATAGTTTTGTATGAAAGCCCATTTTCCGATGGGAAAATACTGATCATTTAAAGAAAGTATCATGACTTCTAGTTTCTTTTTTACATTCATATTGACGGATATGGGCATCCCTAGTTATCAGAGTGCATTTGTAAATATGCCTCTACAGTATGTAGCATATAATTAGATTTAAAGTTTAAGAGTTTGTTTTTGTTAAGGCAAGTTGTAAAGTATTAGATAAACATATACATACAAAACAAAATGCTTGAGATAGTAGAGACTGTATATAAATGGTCATGATGTTTAATCTTCATTGGTGGTGAAATATTTTAGCTAAAAAAACTAAAATAAATGTGTTTTTTTTTTTTTACCAGGCATCATTGATTGAGTTTAGTTTGAGCTTTTATTTAGGTTTGTTTACTAACAATATTTTAACTGCTAATTTTAGCTTTAATTTACTATAATAACCTTGACTTACATGTAAACTTCTCCTCTCTGTGCTCTAAATGTTTGATGAATATTTGATGAATGTTGATGCATTTGCATGTTTTTGTTTCTCATCCACTGCGTGGGTCAGAAGAGAGAAAACTCCAGACGGCCTTTATTGTAAATATTCTGTTCTCACCACTTGGTCACATTACATTACATTACACATATTTGTTTGTCTGACCTGTGAGCTGTTATAAAACTGTTCATTATTATCTTCTACATAACTCAGATTGAAGACAACAACTCCCATGATCCCACGCTACTACACAACCTCAGCAAACTGTGTCTTTCATTAGTTTTGATCGAGGGAAATATACACATTGTGCGTTTGACAGATTTTACTGATGTGTGACGTGTAAACAAACTGAAGGTTAACATGATGAATAAACTAATATGAGCTAAGTATTTCTCTTTGTTTCATTCCAGGGTTTGAGACAAAGCTGATGGAGAAAATGTCCAGTTTTCCTCCTGAAGCACCACAACGTATAGAGTTGATGTTTAGAGTGACAACTCCTTTTATAAAAAGATGTCGCGGCAGACTTTGTTATCAGAGATTTTGCTTGTGATGTTTTTACATTTGGATTTCAGGACTGCCTCCTGCAAAGTCTTAGAAAATTAAATTTAAAAAGTAAATATGAGAGAGAGAGAGAGAGAATACTGTTTATAATAAGGACATAAAGTGTCCAATAAAATCAAGAATAAGCCGAAGACAACAAGTTTGTTTGGTAACAAAATTGAAAACAATTATATCTGCTTACAAATGCATAAGGTAACATTTAATAATAACCACTGCTAATAAATGGTAATTTGATAGAACAACTTAAGTTAATAGCTATTTTACTGTTAAACAATGAAATGATCATTAATGTTCACTAAAGATGTTATTTTAAGTAGTTATTGTTGCACACATCATAACATACTGTATATATCAGAGATCTTCAACAGGGGGTCCGGGACCCCTAGGGGGTCCTCAGAGTCACTGCAGGGGGGGCCTCCAAATTATTGTTCTTTTTTCAAAGTTTATTCAAAAATGTAAAGTCTTAACATGAATCCAACATGTTATTATTATAATATAAATCCCCAGTGATGATAGGCTTACTGGCCTATAGGTAAGGTAGTCACTAAGGTAACCATCCACAGATACAGTTCCACATGTACAGTATGTTTCACATTAAAACATGATTTAAAAAGTCATGCCAACAATTATTATTTTAATAGCTTAGTATTCTATGCAAACAAAGGTATGTATAAAGGCTTTAGGCCGCCCTACATGTTATTGTAAGCCCAGTTTAAACTTAATTTTATACAGTATACGTAGTAGGGGGTCCCTGCTCCGTCTCCTTCTCAGTTAAGGAGTCCTTGGTTTGAAAAATGTTGAAGACCCCTGATATAGTGTATATTATATTAAGTATTTATTAATGATAAACTACAGTCTGTGTTTATGGAAATTAAGGAACATACAACAGTGTGAATCATTGCTGTTATTATGGCACAGAGGAAGGAAATATATCAGTCTGCAAAACTTGTGATTCCTCACATTTTCTGCCTCAGTCATGTGTCACATCCTGCCATTCTGCCCCTTCCTGCAGCCCCCTCCTAACTTATCCCGACCCATTTAGCGTCATTCTTTAGCTATCCACCAGACGCCCTCAGACTCTTTCATCCCAGATCCTTCCACTAACGTGTACATTGATACTTTATTAATCCCAAATTGGGAAATTACTCTGTTACAGCAGCAATTTACAGGGACATACACACATACTACCACACACACATACAGAAAATACTAAGATATATACTAGAAATAATAAATAACATAAAAAATAAGATAGAATGAAATAAGATATCAAAAGATCAAAATGCCAGAACTACTGAAATAACTTAGAGGAAAGAAAAGAATGTACACGTATAGACAAGTGTAGAATAAAATACACAACCTACCTACATAACAAAATAAAATATATATAATATTAAATATGAAGTAAGTATCATAATAGTGCAATATTGTAATATGTGAGGTAATGAGGGAGTTATTTCACATACAGTAGGTACGGGAAACTATTTTACTCTTTTATTTTATTTACTGTTGCTATAGCTGCCCTTTACGTTAATCCTTACTGTATTGTTGTGGTTGTTTTTGTTGTGTTGTTGAGTGTGTGTGTTGGTTGCTGCGTACATCACAAACAGTGTTGGGCAAGTTACATCCAAAATGTAATAAATTATAGATTACTAGTTACTGTCATTTGAGAGTAATTAGTTATATTACAATATTACTGTCTCTGACTTTTGAGTTACTTTCACCAAAATAACAGCATAAATTTGACTTGCAGCTAGCTTGTGAATTTCACCACTGGATCCATCAGCAGCAACCCTTACTCTACCTTTAAAATCAGTTAATATTTCACTGTACAATACCCACGGCTACATTTTTAAACTTTGCACCAGTTTACACAGTATACAGCCACACACATATCAGCTGATCTCTAAAATTAGCACACAAGCTGTTCAACGTCCAATGCGGCGCAATAGCAGTAGCAGCAGTCAGACTAGTTGGCCAGCCTCTCAGTGTGAGAATCCCAGCTGGAATGTAAGTGGAGTGGAAGTTTTTCTCAGTGCGTGTCAGGGAATTTACCAGCAGGATGTGTCGGGGCAAGTGTGTCGTGGTTTTTGTGGTCTTGACCTTTTTGTGGACTTTTAACAGAGCAGGTGAGCAAGGCCTTTACGACCCATACTCATACGTTTAACTTGGAATTTTAACTTGCTAACTTGGTTGTTTTTGTCAGAGAAAGTAAGAATACCAGGAAACATAGTTAATTCATAGTTAATTTATAGTTAAAATATTTCAGATAGTTTCGGTGGTATGTTCCAAGACTTTCTGATATCCTAAGAAACTTTCCTTGGGGGTACTTTTAATTTGATGAAATATAAACAGCTGTTGGCTTTCCCTGGAACAAAATAACATCCACCTTATTGTCATGTGGAGGAGGAAATCTCAGCACGTAACACTGAAACTATTTCCATAGATAATACAGAAAGGTGAGTAAATCAAATCTCTTATATGAAGAAGTGTAACTAGCAACTCCCTTACTTTAGGTCTTATGAAACAATTTGTTTAGATATAAATACTGTGATTGTTATTTACCAGAAACATACTTTGACGTGCAGCCAAGGGGCAAAGTTCAGGACCGGCATCTTACAAAACCTGTCTGAACGCATTGCTTCACACACACTCATACCATTAATGCTTTCATTTTAGTTTTCTTGTTACTGAAAAACAAAATGTAACCTCCTAAATCAACAAAAAAACAATGTTATACTAACCTGCATCCTTCTCAGCACAAATGTTTGGACTTTGCTGTCTTTTAAAGGTTTTGTTGTTTTCTAAACTTTTTCTGAACCTGGTTTAACACGACTCAGTCAGTATGGTGCTCCGTCTCCTGGAAGCTTGAATAATTGATAAGTTACCATAACTACATTGGGCGATAATACGGTATGTCACCATGTTTACAGCTTGTTCTGCTGGACAAAAACAAAATAATGAATGTATATTTAATTTTCTGTCTGAATTTTTGTATTTATTTTAGAACAACTTACAACAGCTAAATGAAAAGTAATTATTGTTATAACCATTGCATATAAGCAGTGTTGGCAACAGCATCATAATCATTATGTAACGTAAGCTAACGCAATCTCTCGTTATGCAGACGACACAAAGATATACATCGACAGAAACCAAGGACTCCTCCATCTACTGTCCTTGTCTTGTCCACTCATGTCTCATGTTTGTCAATTCACAGACCTGTAATTAGGCCCTGAACTGAACCTTGATGGATGCTTCTTTACGTGATGTTTTTACAGATGACGTGGATTGTGTTTTCATGGAGAGCTGCATCTTACCGTGCAGTTTTCACCCTGGTGATGAAGTGGTCATCCACTGGTATCAGATGTCAACAAAAGAAACTCTGGCCCATTCCTACTATTACAACCAGGACCAGCTTGGACACCAGGACCAGCGCTTCAGAGGCAGGACGTCGCTGTTCAAGGACCAGATCTCCAGAGGAAACGCCTCGCTCCGGTTGACAGGGGTGGAGGTTCAGGACCAGGGAAGATACAAGTGCTACACCAGCACTATCGCTGGCTACAGGGAGACATTTATCAACCTAAATGTGGACGGTATGAGAAACACACAGTTATAACAGAAAACAAATATTAAAGGGGCACTAGGTAAACCTTATAAAACTAACTTTCTGTTATATTTGCTGAAACTGACCCTATGTTCGAGTACATGAAGCAGGTAATTAAAAAATCCGGCTCCTATGGCACCACCCACAGCCTGTAGTGCAATTTGCAAAAATCCTCCGCTTCCTGTTCAGATGCACCAATCAGGGCCAGGAGGGTGTCTAACTGCATGTCAATCACTGGTCAAGCACACGCATTTTATAGTGTCCTCCCCTCCCTGTGCACTAGCTGCAGATAGGTTTTCCCTCCTTCACACACACTCTATCATGCACAGCTCTCCCTTGTGGGGGGAGTGGCTTAGGAGACCGTTATGGGCTTTAGCGGAAAGGGGGGAGGGACTGAGCAGTTGTCAATGTTCAAATTATTTGCCTAAGTCTTGGATCTTCGCAATTCTACCACCTTTAATAACTCTTTAAGTTAACTTAAAAGGTATCATTTCAGAAGGTAGCTACATAGAAAACAAGTCGGGCCTGATCACCCACGGACCGGTCGCCCGGGTGATGGTGTCTAATGTTAAGACCCTCAACACCTGATGACCCCGGGTCTATCACTGACGATGTGTCCAGGTTGCATTGCAAGGTGTATCATGCGACTTCAGAACTTTACAGAAAAATTAAGAAACATGAGAAACCCTGACTCTTTCCAATTCAATGTTGTGTGAATCACAATGTCAAATTGCATTAACATGTTAATTTAGACAGAGAGAAAAACTGTCATGCAAAAAATTAAAGAGGACCTTTTGATATCTAACCTAATCTGAAGGAAAATGGGTAAGATGAGTAGGCTACCCACAAGTCTCCAAATTTCAAACACTCCCAGTTTGTAATAATCCCATGCAGTTTAAGGCACAAATCATTCACTTTTTCTTTTACAGTATAACCCAAAACTGTCTTGGAGTCACAAAATTGTGTATGACTGGAAAGCTGACTCAATGAATGGATTCAATGAGTCCAGTCGTATTTATGTGTGATGATCACACAGTAGGCATTTCATTGTAGTGAGACCATTTTTTTAAAACTTGACCTCACTATATACTATGACAGTTAAACAATTAGATAAAACAAAAAAACTGCATTATATTAAATCCTAACCCCTGTATATCGTATCGGCAGTTTCTTGCAAAATCACAGCCCTACTCTCGTAGTCCAATTCACCTTTTTATCTCTCCAACTTACTCAGTGACGTGTGAACGCACACTGAAGTGCATGCAAGTAGACTACAGGTGAGTAAGAAGTGTTGGTTCTGTGAGGGACACTTCAACTTTCTTTCTTCAGTTCAGTGACAAGAACACACTTTTAAAGCAGCAGGTAAACGTTCAGGATCTTTTTAGGTTGGACTATAAGTTATAAGTGAGTAAATACAGGGTGAAAACAAAATGTCGAGTGTGTAGAGCTCTCTGAGCTAAGGCACACAATCAGCTACGGCTGATAAGGTTTTATTTCCTGAGACTGAAAGTAATGCAAGGTCATCCAGCAGATAAGGGCACCTGCAAAGCCGACCTAGTCTCTTGTGAGAAACTTACTGTGCTGATTGACAAAAAACACAAAAATAACATAATAATAATAATATCTTAAAGAGAAATTTATGATTCTCTTAAAACTGATTCATACATTTGCTTTAACTTTACTATTTATTTTCTTAGAATTATTTAAACTATTGTTTTGTATCCCTGTTGCTTAAACATATCAGAACTTTCTAGGGGAAACAATTTAAAATGAAGATGTGATGAATTTTATTTGGAAGAACGGGGTAATAGGAATGAGCAATGTGTGTGTGTGTGTGTGTGTGTGTGTGTGTGTGTGTGTGTGTGTGTGTGTGAGAAAGTTGTTGGAAAGAAGCTTTTAGTATCGTTTGATTGGCAGATCAATCAAGGCAGAAATAACAGCAAAGAAAATGTCTCTTTGTAGTTTTGCTCATTTAAAGCTAATGTACTTGTTGTCTGGAGTTTGCACCTTCGGGGTTGAGAGCACTTCATTACAAGTCGCTTCGGATAAAAGTGTCAGCTAAATGACATGTAATGTTATATAATGTAATGGAAGAGAGCTTCAAAGGTCTCCCACATCTCTACTAGGGGGGGGTGGGGTGGGTTGATCGATACTGCATAGTATTGCAATATTTTCAGTGACAATACTGTATCGATACACAGGCGGCAAGTATGGATCTGTTATTATATATTATATATTATATATGTGTTTGTCAGTTTTTCCCATTTTGCAGCAATAACATTGAAGTGAGATGAGCAAACATATAAATGTTTGTTTTTAGAGAAAACAGATGTTGATAAGTTTCCTTTTGGGGATGTCATTTGAAATTGGGAAAAATTAGAAGTTGGAAAAAAGGTTAGAAATTGTAATATATCGCAGAATATTGCAATATGTTTAAAATTGCAATAATATCGTATTGCGGCATAAGTATCGTGATGATATCGTATCGGGAGGCGTCTGGTAATTCCTCCCTAATCACTACTAATCTTTTTTGTTTTTCTTGCAGCTCCTGTCAATAAAGTGGACATTCAGCAGGTAGAGAACAGGATCACCTGCAGCTCAGAGGGGATCTACCCTCAGCCTGAGCTCACCTGGTCCACCAGCCCTCCGTCTAACATGAGCTTGGAGAACAAACCCACAGTCCAGCAGACTGACCAGCTGCTCTACAACATCAACAGCTCTCTGATAGTTTCAGGTACTGATCTGGTCTACAGCTGCACCGTCAGGACGCGCTCAAACAAGAGGACAGCCACTTTGATGCGACTGTGTGAGTATTGTTGTTGATATCGGCCCTTTATTGAGTTAAACAAAGAATCCTCTTTACTGCAAACTAACCGAGAAAAGAAAAAGGACAACCATAAAACTTGTTTTTGTGTTGTATCATTTCAGCTTCTATCAATGGTTCCAGCAGGGACACAACGATCCCCTGCGAGTCCTTAAACCCTCCACTAACAGGCCTCGTTTGGAGGTTCAACCACAGTCAGATCATCCTGACCCAGACCGGAGACAACGTCCCCTACACAGTCTCAGAGGAGTGGAGGCAGCAGGTGAAGAGTGTGTCCGAGTCAGGCAGCCTCACGCTAAAAGACTTATCTTCAGATCAAGACGGGATATACACGTGTGAACTCAGTAATGCTGAGGAGACCTACGTAACCGACACTCTTCTGAGGATAGAGAAAACTCTAGGACAGGCAGAAGGAGGTGGGAACTGTTAGTCTATCTTAACAAGAACTGTTAACATGTGAAATAATAGTTTTAATACACACTCAGTATTGACACCTACAGTTCAGAAAGAGAGTTACTCACTGTGCTGCTCCATGAAATCATAAACCATCGATCCCAGATAGGGTTCAAACCTCTGCACAACCTGCAAAATATATCAACATTAATAACACTGAGTACATTTACCCAAGCACTACTAAAATTAGTATTTTTTATTCCACTACATTTATTTGACAGTTTAAGTTACTTTACGCCGATTGAGATTATTATTATTAAAAAATATAAATACAAGAACATTATTTATTATTAGAAAGTGAATTTCATTACATAATGTGCAGATTAATTTGTATAAATTAACAGGTGGACATAACAAGTAGAGCCCGACAGAAGCTGTTACTGATACAAATATTTGATTATTATAAATCCAATATAACAGGTGTTAACCTTTCTCTTTATAATAACACACAGTCAGTGGTGGAACCACTCAGATCTTTTACTTACACACCAAATAAAGAAACTATTTCATTTAAATTGTTTGTTAGTGCATTCTGTTTTATTGTCTGAGGTTGACAGGGATGTAACGATGCATTGGAAATCTGTTAAAAATCTATATAAATGTGTAAAAAATAACAGGTTGAGAGAAAAAAATTATTCAAGATGCAATTTTTAACATCCTAGGGCATGCTATATTTTGGATTTCACTGTGACTTCAGACGTCACCACATCTTCTTAGTTTATTTAGTTGAAGAGATTAATTTGTTGCACTCTTGATAAGAGGACACATCTGTTATTTTGCACAGTTTAAATAAATAAAAAGGATTTTTTTTAGTTATTGCTCTTCAACGTATTCCATTAAAACATCTAGAGAAAATGGTATCGTGAACTTCAAATCATGTATGGTTACATCCCTAGAGGTTGGATTTAAAAATACAGCAACCCGCCCATCGTAAAGGTTCACATTACAGCTCCATGTTACACCTGTGGTGGTTTGTTTGAACAATTAATTAACTGATTATTTTTTTGTTTTTAGGCACTGCTATGGTTGCAGGCATTGCAATTGGAGTGGTTGTTCTCATACTGGTAGTCTTGCTGGTGGTATTCTGCAAAAAGAGTAACAAGGTAAATAGCAACGCTGCCCACACCTTAATTCATTTTGTGTGTGTAGTTTGTGCTAATGCTAACTTAATGTACTTTGTCCTCAGACAAACAGGAACCAGGGGGACAGGACAGTTGTCTGAAGATGTACTCTTAAAGTAAGTATTCAGTATATTTTGTGATAACAATAGCACAGCTGCACTAAAGGAGAATATGACATATTAATAATAACATATCGGCCAGAGCAACAACCCGTTGATGCCGCTGTCGCTTCTACGTCACCCGGATCATTTGTCTGATTGGTTGAAGGACTATCCAATACTGCACAGTCATCTGAACTCTGCCTGTTGATCACGCCTCTTGTGCAGAGAAAATACAGAGCAGACTCCCCAGACCAACACTCAATCTTAAATCTTAAAAGACTGGAGCTTGGTCTGGTGATATCCAGACTAATTAAACATTGCTCCTTAGTAAGATGTTGATTCTAGCCTGATTTATGAATCTGTAAAGATTCAAGATGATTCAAGATGTTTATTTGTCATAGGCACAGATTTTACACCATGCAATGAAATTCTTAAGTTGCAACGTTTCCCACAATATAAAAATGTAAAAATGTAAAGCAGCATGCTTTTAAGGATTCATTCCCTGGAGGTGATGTCAGTTTCCTTTTTTAACATTGACACCAGGTGACTACAGATGAAACATTTTGGCATTTTTATCCCATGCAAAATCATGGGTTTTATTTATTTGCAATGCACCCATTCAGGTGTCAGGTAGCAAAGCATGACAAAATGCATGATATCAACCAATTTAAAACTAAAGTGAATCAATAAAATGAGGATAAAACAAATGTCCTCATGTTTGCTGTGATAGTTTCCTCTGCAGAAGTTAATAATGAAGAATACATGGGAAATTGGGAGTTCATGGTGTTTCAGGACTGAATTCTGTTCATTTTTGTTCACAGGAAAAATGGTGAAGAAATACCATTAAGGCCAGGTATATGACATGAAAAAATAAAGCTTGAAAAGAAAAACACGTCTTCCAACAGCACTACAACCCACAGCTCTGGAGAAACCAAAGACAAGAGTGTTACTGTACTAATGAACAAGAGAGATTCCACATAAACTGGAGACAAACGTACCTCTACACCGGGGAATGAAGGATTAAATTATGTCAACACTACACAACCTCCGGGATCTCAGAAAATCTCTTCCCCACTGGAAACTCGAGGTTGCAAAGTCAAAATTAACTAAAGTTGGTAGTAGAAATCATTTGAAGTTTCAGTGGGAACACGAGAGAGAATGAGACCTTCAGGTCTGTGTTTGGGAGAAGTTCTGCAAACATCTTTATCCACACTGATAAATGAAGGACAAAGATGCTTTGACTGTAAGACTGCACTACTGTTGTTTCTGACACTACGTTTTTTAAATAAATGTATTTACTTTTGTGAGAGACTGTGTCCTGTTGAAGCAAAGCTCCAAACTCAATCAAATCAATTTGATTCGTCACATGAAATTATACGTGGTACAATTCCGATGAAACGTAATCCCATCTTGTGCACGATTCATCATAGAATAGAACTGGAGAAAGGAGAAAAGGCTATGAAGGGTATTTAAGGGGCTACGCAGAACTTCCTCAGGCGTCTGGGGTGAAACCCACATCAAACCCTCGGTGACGAAGGTCACTGAAGAGATGACCCGTTGATATTAGTTATCCACAGCTCTACAGAAGAGGGTCTGGCTAGTCCACACAGCATTGCAGGATGAAAGAAAAACATGTTCTGGTTATTGTCTTGGGCGGTGCTAGGCAACGGTGCCGCTGCAAAATAACCTTGGGAGACCTTGTTTTGGTGTGTGCGAAGTGTGCGTAGGGAGGCGAGCTCTGGAATTAAAATGGCTGTCAAGTCAAACAAAATGGTGAAGAAGAAGTCATTTAAAAACACACACACACACACACACACACACACACACACACACACACACACACACACACACACACACAGATAAAGTGACTCCCACACAGAGACAAGAAAGTATTCTGGTTCATCTATAAAAAAAAGCATGCATCAGATAATTGGTTAACTCCTACAGAATGTGTAAATGTGTGGAGTGAGGGCTGCTGTTAGCTGACTTTTCACAACTAAATCATCAGTGCTGTTTGGACATCTCATAAAAAACATGATGAATTACAATATATGCTACAACACAAATCTCAAGAATTATAATTTTTAAATCTGAGAAAGTAAAAGTACACTACTTCATTGTTGGTCATGTCAATTTGCTTTCATATCTGCACTTGTCTTAAACTACTTTAGCATCTATTAAATGGAGTGCCATGAATGTACAGATGTTTAAGTTAAGATTTTTTTTTCTATCACCACTCAATGTGGTGATAGATATATCACCGCATTATATATATATTAGTTATATATTTTTTAATATAATATATAAATTGTTTTTAAATTGTTAAATGTAATGTGTTTTCTATGGAGATTGCCACTTATTAAGCCCCTTGAGGGTTTTTCGGCAATCGTCCCTCACATCTTTGTTGTGAAGCATATAATACTGTCTTAATGCTTTTGTTGTGAAAATAAAATAAATCAAATCAAATGAGTGCTGGAGTGACCATGATTAAATGCAATGTGTCTGTTTTGACTGTTATTATTTAAAGTCTTTTATGTTCAGTAGACCTATCTGTGTCGATATACTCCATGTAATGACTTTAATTTTATTACATGCATTCAGCAGTCATATGTTTTATTTTTGATACCACTTATCTCTATTGTAAAATAAACCAAAAGTCATCTGAGCTCAACCGAGTCTCTGATTCAGACTCCACATGCAAACATACATCACACATGGAGGTGTTTGACTGCCTACAGGACCAACATATTGTATTACTGACCTCTTCTGGATGAACGTTTCATTTTCTTGCTGCTGATTTCAGTGAGGTTACTTCTCCATGACGACAGTAAGGTGACGACTTTAACAACTGCAGGTCCAAGCAGAACAGCATTAGTGGAGTAAATTCACAAAAACATTAAAACATGCTGATTAAATCAAGACATAAAGAACGAATCCTGTTTATTTTGGACCATGAATGGAAATAGGGGGTAATCACCAGAGGCCTCACAATATGATATCACAATACTTATGATACAATAGAATCGTAATTTTAAACATATTGCAATTTTTAACCTTTTTTCCAACTTCCAATTTTTCCCAAATTCAAATGATGGAAAAAAAAGGAAACTTTGTCAGCACCTGTTTTATCTAAAAAGAAACATTTCTCTGTCATATCACTTCCATTTTATTCCTGCAAAATGGGACAAACTGACCAACACATATATAATAGATCGATACTTGGCTTCTGTGAAGTGATACAGTATTGCCACAGAAAATATCGCGATACTATGCTGTATTGATTTTCTTCCCCCACTCCTAAATGGAAGTGGAGTAGTTTATGTGTATTTGTACTTTTTAGTAATCAACAGTAACCATGAAATGAATGTTTTATGTTGATTAGTGTTCTTAGGGGTTTGTATTTGTCCAAAAGCTCGAGCAAGTTCCTCAAACAGAACATTTGATCAGTCAGTGGAAATAAAAACAGGAGATATGTGGTATTTATACAATAACTGTTACATGAAATACCACATGGCTCCAACACAACTACAACGTTTAAATTAACTTATTAGAAACCATACATGTACTTCAGCATGTGTCTGTCTGATATTCTAGAAATCTTATCTTTTAGGTTGATATCTCAACCTGTTATCATCGTTTACAGTCAGGGCGGGTTTCTAACCAATGAATGCACCTGTTTCACTTTGACTCGTTGTCATGGAGCTTCCTGCATTCTTGCATTAGTGGAATGGTGTGACGCACAGGCAGGAATGAGGACCCAAAAGCAGAGATCGGGGATGCAAGTGGGAGAAGGTAAACAAGGATTTATTGACAAAAGGCAGAGTTCCAAAAAACACAGGGATCCGGTGGCAAAAACAGGAGAAAACGGAAACAAGGTTAAAAAAAAATCCGAAAAGACCAAAAGACAAAAGCAAAAAGCAAATACCAAAAACAGGATGCGGGAGAAAAAGGGAATGGGAAAGACTCACAGGGATGATCAGGAACACCGACTGAACGCTGACATGAACACAACGACAGGACAAAAGGATCTGACGAGAGACA
The DNA here is from genome assembly GCA_029931835.1 of Etheostoma nigrum. Taxonomy (NCBI): domain Eukaryota; kingdom Metazoa; phylum Chordata; class Actinopteri; order Perciformes; family Percidae; genus Etheostoma; species Etheostoma nigrum. Next base: position 3,247,056 of record CM057258.1, read on the forward strand.
AGGGAAGCACAGACATTAAATACACAAGGTAACGAGAGGCAGGTGACAAGAGGGCAGGGAAGCAGGTGGAAAACATCAGGGATCACAAGCGCGGGAAGACACAGGAAGTAAAACTAAAGACAGGACGAGACAAAAACCAGACTTCAAAATAAAACAGGAAACAGAACATACAGACACTCGGGAACATGAGACCAAACACAAGACCGGACAACAGAACCAAAAAGGGGGAAAAGAACCCAAAACCACAACAAATGGTATTGTGAGAGCCAGGTATAGCGGAGCAAAGGAAGTAAAGTAATATCTGTTCACTTATTCTGGTTTTGTGACTAAGAGAGGGGGTGAAAGGGGGGGAGTCTCATTTTTGCTGACCGTTTTCACACTTGTTTTATGCTTTTCTATGCTGTTTGTGACTTTTGGACAACACTTTGTATGCCAGTAACACAATTACGGGATGTATTGGAAGCAGAACCTTGTTTGTGTTAGTGCAAAATATTATTATTATTATTATTATTATTATTATTATTATTCCCCTACTCAGCCTCTCGGCGGCCAACAATTGAGTTTCAGATTGCCGCCTACAGGTATGTTTAGCCACATCAGCAGCACGGCTCTAGGGATGGAAAATGTTCCAGTCTAGACTGAAATATCTCAACATCTAATGGAACACAGTGTCATGAAATTTAGTTTAGACATTAAGGTGAAGTTTTATGATTTTTTTCTTGATTATCAATAACAAAGAAAGTAAGAAAACTCCCAGATGTCTGTAGTCTAGTGCACATTTGTCAGTGCTGCGAGACAGATTCCTCCTCTGCTGCTCTTTCTAAGTTTATTCATTTTTTTTCTCCATTTAAGTTTTTTCTGTGGAGTTGTATGTATCTGAATCAGTCGAGATCCCTCTAACTTTGGTGAGCCCCTTGTCTTTTTCTCCACTGCAGGTCAAAACTTTTAAAATTACCTTGTGAAATATCTCAAGACGCCTTTTCTTCTAGCATGATCAACCTGCTTGTGTAAGGACTCTTCTCACAGGTGTCAACGCAGGTGTGGACTCACAGCATGGGCAGATGTGGTGCTGGACTATGGAGGAGAAAATCCAACAGAAGAAACTTGAAGCCGAGAAACGATCCTGAGGAAGTGACAGAGATAGAGCAGTGTTTAGTTACAGATTACACATTTACAATAATACTTCATATCTTCTACTGAACCTAAGCTGAACAGTAAAATAACTGTTCTCTTTGCGCTCTGTCGCACATTTAAGCATGATTTCACATATCTTTCTGTAGTATTCATACAGTATAATATTCATATATTCTTATATTATTCATTATTTTACTTTTCAGTTATTCAATTCATTCTGTGTGTGTCCTCCCTGAAGGAGAGTCACAGCTGTTTGTCCCTAAATTTACCAGTTGAAGGTTGGAGCCATAAAGTCTGTCCAGTTGTCCAGAGATGTGTGTGTGTGTGTGTGTGTGTGTGTGTGTGTGTATTGATAAGGGTCTAGGGCCAGAACATCTTCTCTTTGTAGGTGACCAAAGGCACCAGGTTGTGTTTGGCAGCTAAGATAAATGACCGATAGAGACTCTGAGGCATGAGGGACAGATGTAGAAAAACATAGAAGTGGCTCCAACTTGTCTGTGTTAAGATGAATAGTTTTACTAAGATTAGGCACGGTTTCCAAACAAGGTCTCCTTTTGCTGGGGGAAGACAATATAATGTCTATTGTTCTGCATGTCAGTTGTTTTTGTTGTATAGTACTTTTTTGCTATTTTTTAACGTATGTATACCATGTACGGCGTCCTTGAGTGCCGGGAAAGGTGCCTTTAAATAAAATGCATTATTATTATTATTTATAAGACCGGGGTTTTTTACTTAGACTGGATGAGACACTCTGCAAGGTTGCTGCTGTAAACTCTGTGTGACTGCCTACCTTATCTCTACCTTATGCTCTGCAGAGTGTAATAAAAATACACCGAAAACCAACCTTGGTCAAGCTGTCTTTATTTTCACTTCCAAACTTTTCCTCTCCTGCTGAACAGAAAACTTCCACAACAGCCTCCGTTTACCTCTTCTTTATCTCGGTCAATCTCCACCATTTGTTCTTCTTGGTTACTAAATTATTTTTCTTTCTTTATCTTTACCACTCCTCTGCAGGTTTGCAGGTTTATATCCTCTAGACTCCACTATTGTAATAACCTTTCTGATGGTATCAGCAGGTAAAACGTCCGAAGTCTAACTTAAACAAAAACAGTGCTGCCTGCTTACTAAACAAAGCTACCACATCACTCCAGTCCTTGCTGTTCTTCACTGGCTAAACTGAGATTTAGGATTTATTTTAGTCTGAAACTGCTCGTTATTTTAAGCCTCCTGTCTTTATCAGTGATCCACTAACTCCCTACGAGCCTCATCACTGCTTATGATCTTTTAAACCTCTTCTTAAGACTCTTTATCTCATGGTGTCCTAACTTTGTTAATTGTTGTTATTCTTTGGTTTATACCGCAATACATGATTTAGCTTTGTTTTTAAAGAGGTGATACATATATACTGTATATATTTTAAGAAGTAATTGTACTTAATTGAATGAAAGGTGACCACACCCAGGTTTCAACAGAGACTTGGCACGTATTTATTACTTCTGCAATGTGAGTACACTTGAACAGATGACTCAGTCAGAGCAGTAGGAAGGCCAGCGTCAAAACAATGTGGATTCATTTTGCGTGCAGGAAATAAACTGTGAGTACTTGAGCTATGGCATCAAGACACAGTAGTCACACCAGTTGGACGTCCTAGCTGAGCATCCTAAGAACTGGATTTATTTCTGTTTAGGATATCAAACAGTATCAACAGAGGACATTTAACAGGAGGATGACTGGGAGTAAGTGTGTCGTGTTGGTGCTGGTCCTGACCTTTCTGAGTCCTGCAAGAGGAGGTGAGTTCACAGCCCATCTGATCTTATTCCAGTCTGAACAGAGATACAGTACCAGACGTTAGTCCACGTTGTCATGGCTACTTTCACCAGAGAACAGAAGCAGGATTTAATCATTCAGACAGGTTTGTGTTATGTGCCATTGTTTTAAGATATTATCTGAAACAAAAATACATGAACCGAGTTTAGTTTGTGCTACCTAGAGAACATTTTCACATGAAAGATTGTTGAGTTTCACTGGTCTGAGCATGAGAAACTTTCCTCGTATGGAGGTGGAAATGCATCTCAAAATCTTGGTACATAACTCTGAAACTATATGCATTTAGCAACATGCCAGTTAGATGGAAAGACATCTTTCCCTAATGAACTGTAATTTAGAACATTTTCAACATTAAACATGAGTTTATATAGATTGACCCACTCACTGATATTTAACTTACAAATAAAAACAATATCCGTAATATCTAGAAAAGTGCAAAACACTTCTTTTAATTTAGGTCAAATGTGAAGTGGCAAAAATACAAACAGAATCTTGCATTAGGGAAATATTAATAATTAGATATAAAGAAGTAATTTCAACGAAAGTAAATTCAACTTGCAGTAAGTAGTGTCTGTGTGTGTGTGTGCGCGGGGGGGGGGGTGTAATTATCATGTCAGCTGTCTAATTGGAATCCTGTCGGGGTGCATTCCTACACTAACACACACACACACACACAGGGTGAAACCAGACCTACGAACTACAGAAGAACAAAATGAATTATATACACACACACACACACACACACACACACACACACACACACACACACACACACACACACACACACACACACACAGGGTGAAACCAGAGCTACGGTCTACAGAAGAACAAAATGAATTATATACACACACACACACACACACACACACACACACACACACACACACACACACAGGGTGAAACCAGACCTACGAACTACAGAAGAACAAAATGAATTATATACACACACACACACACACACACACACACACACAGACACACACACACAGACACACACACACAGACACACACACACACACACAGGGTGAAACCAGAGCTACGGTCTACAGAACAAAATGAATTATATACATACACACACTTGGACAAGGAAACATTTTCATCAACAATTAGATATTAATACAGCAGGTAACAAGTGGAGTATATTAAATAAATCAGCTGTAAAGGGAGAGAGGCTGAAATGATTATGTCATGATACCTTCATACTGTAGTCATACACACACACACACACACACACACACACACACACGCACACACACACACACACACACACACACACACACACATTGAATAGTAGAGATCAGCCAGGATTAACAGCTGTTTTAAATTCCTGATGAAAGTATTTCCTCGTTACTGAAGAATGTTTCCAAAAACAAAAGAATACATAACTTGCAATATGTTTTGTTCACTGATGCAAGACAATGAATGTAGATGTGCAACCATGTATTGTGTGTATGTTTTTCATGTGAGATGTGCAGGCTTTGAAAACATACATGTGCATATGTAACCATGTATATGTGACCCTGAGGTAACAGAGAGAGAGCAGTGTTTAGTTACAGACTACATATTACAAATAAAACCTCATTTCTTCTAGAGTACAGTACAGTGCATGTTAGGTTTACTGTAGGATGTGTGCTGTTCTTGTTGCATCGTTTCTATATTTGCAGCATGTTTGTGTATTTAATTGTGCTGTGTGTATTTGCAGAGTGTTTGCTAAATGCTGCGTGTGTGTTGTCAAATTAATGAAGATGTTTTCTTAATTGGCTTGTTTTTTGTCTATTAGCGTGCGTTTTATTAAGCTGCAGTACGTTTGCCCCTGTCGGCCACCGTAGGTATATACATTCTTACAAAGTAATTAAATAGATATTTAGGGTTGACTGAAATGTGTTGAATGAAATGTGACCACACCCAAGCTCCAACAGAGACTTGGTCACTGATTTATGACTTTCTCAGAGAGATAACTTGCAATAACATCTCAGATCAGATGACTTGGAGCAGTTGGACGGCCTCGTGTGAACGTTTTTAGAACTGGATTCATATTCTGTGCAGAACATGAAACAGTATCGACAGAGGAAGTTTAACAGGAGGATGACGGGGGTTAAGTGTGTCGTGCAGGAGGACGTGAGTGAAGAGTTCACAGCCCAACAGGTTGAACTTGGTTCTTTGTGTTGTCATGGTTTCTTTCATCAGAGAAAGAAAGCAAACCAGGAGATATGATTAATAAAGATATATCGAATCAATCAGATAGTTTGGGTGTTGTGTGCCATTGTTTAAGATCTATTATCTATTATCTTCTTTAAAACAAAGACATGAACTGATCTGTAATACAAACAAATAGTTTTCTTTAATTTAGCCTGGACTTTTTTGGAAACAAAATCTTGGATTAGGAAAAGGTTTTTTATTTATGACTCAAATATGAACTTATGGTAGCCCTAGCTAACAAGTGGGCTATAGAAAAATTAAATAGGCCTACATTATGTCGTGAGGTATTAAAAGAAAATAAATTGTCCTCTCCAAATATCTTTATCTTTTCCAACACATCCCTGTACTTATTGTTAAATATTTTTTTCAACAAGCTGGAAAGGCCAATATCTAAATTTCTATGGGGCAGCAAACCTGCTAGGACCCGAAAGGCGACTTTACAGTCTACGAAGGGGGTCTGGAGCTCCCTGACTTCAGGCGAAACTACTGGGCAGCTAACCTGAAAAAACTTGTACTGGATGAGTGACAACTGTGCCTCTCTACAAGTGTCACTGCCCGATGGGAGGCGAGTGCAGATGTGAGTTGCACATGTGTCACTTTGCGACAAGTAGCATATAAGATGCTAACGAGAGACTTCTGTAATGTCAATACAGTAAAAATTGACCTACTTAACCAATTTTGATCACTAGCTATGTTTACATCCACACGTTTTTATTTGAATTAAGTGATATTTAATAAAAAATGTCTCATGGAAACAGTAAAATTCGATGGAATTTCATGAATATCGACTCAAAGGAAATACGTTTGGTCTCATTGGATTGTCCACTTTTGGATGTTGCGTGTCCATACTGGTGTGTGCTTGTGAGTGTGCATGGGTCCGTGTTGTGTGTCCCCGACTGTTCTGGACCTGGACTGGGTAGGTTTTGTGGGTGGGTAGGGGACTTGAAGGGAAGTGACACACTGTTTTCACTATGCTCTGTTCACCATGGCCTGTGCTGTATGTCATTTGTTGTCAAAATTTTAATAAATTATGGAGGATGACTGGACTTGATGTGAGGTGCCAACAAGGATTGCCTCGGTTTTGGAGCTGTTTAACTGGAGAAAATTGTGTTTCACCACACCTTTATCTCCAGTAGACTCTTTGGGTCTACTGGTCTAGGGTGGGTTGGTGGGGATTAAGCCTGCTCCCTGTAATCATTTTATGGGCTACTAACACCAGAGCTCTGAGGTTATACATTTAGTTTGGTGTGAGAAAAATTCCCAATTACTCCACACCCTCTCAAGCAGAGGGGGCTAGATCTATTGTTGTAGCTGTATATTACAAATGGCTTTTTGGCATTCTCAACTTCCAGGCAAATTCCCTCTAATTTGGACCATTTATGATGGATATCTCTTTACCTAATGTGTTGCAGAAGCTAAGGTGTCCTGTGATGTCATGCAGAGTTGCATCTTACCGTGCAGCTTCCAGTTTGGCCAAGGTTTAGTCATCCACTGGATTCAGATGACAAGAAACGCTCCTGTCCACTCTTACTACAGAAACAAAGACCAGTTCGCACAACAGTTCCAGCACTTCAGAAGCAGGACATCTCTGTTCAATGACCAGATCTCCAGAGGAAACGCCTCTCTCTTGCTGACGAGAGTGAAGATTTCAGACCAGGGAAGATACAGGTGCATCACCAGCACCCTCACAGGACACAAGGAGTCATTAATCCATCTAGAAGTCGACGGTAGGAGAAGCACACAGTTAGCTACTGTACACCTATTAGAACTGAAACAAGAGTCCTTCATGAAGGTCACAATGTTCAGTTTCTGTTGTTTAAAAGAGGTGTTAGTTCAAATGTGTTATTATTTTGGAGGCTTCAATGTGAGCTAATGTTGAGTTGTGCTTAGACCAAGCGGGGTTACAGTTATTTAGTCAACCATGTAAAAAGGAAAAGAAACAGCTGCATGCATCATTGGATATGGATATATTACTGCTCTATCTCACAGTGTCAATATACTATACATCAAGCAGCAATGTCATATCCCACATTACCACAATTTTAAAAGAAAATATAATTTTTTCTTTCAGCTCCTGTTGATAAAGTGGACATTCAGCAGGTAGAGAACAGGATCACCTGCAGCTCAGAGGGGATCTACCCTCAGCCTGAGCTCACCTGGTCCACCAGCCCTCCGTCTAACATGAGCTTGGAGAACAAACCCACAGTCCAGCAGACTGACCAGCTGCTCTACAACATCAACAGCTGTCTGATAGTTTCAGGTACTGATCTGGTCTACAGTTGCACCGTCAGGACGCGCTCAAACAAGAGGACAGCCACTTTGTTTGAACAAAGTAAGTGTTTCTAAGAAGACTCATTTAACCTGGAACCAGATTCTGATCAGAAATACCAGATATTTTATCACTTCTTTTCATTTCTGTGTTATATCATTCCAGCTTCTATCAGTGGTTTAGAGACTGAAACAACGATCCCCTGCGAGTCCTTAAACCCTCCACTAACAGGCCTCGTTTGGAGGTTCAACCACAGTCAGATCATCCTGACCCAGACCGGAGACAACGTCCCCTACACAGTCTCAGAGGAGTGGAGGCAGCAGGTGAAGAGTGTGTCTGAGTCAGGCAGCCTCACGCTAAAAGACTTATCTTCAGATCAAGACGGGATATACACGTGTGAGCTCAGGAATGCTGAGAAGACCTACGTAACCAACACTCTTCTGAGGATAGAGAAAACTCCAGGAAAGGCACCAAGAGGTGGTAAGTTATTTTGAACAAGAACTGTTATTATCTGTTATATCTGTATTTGACCTGAAAGATTCAAAACATGGAACCTGTCAGTATTTCTATCAACCGTCAAAATAAATGTACTAAAAACAAATCAGAAAGAAAATGCCATCACAACACAACAGATTAGAAAACTCTCTTGACATTTTACCATGAACATATTAAGATTCTTTACACACTGCACTGCAGTCTTTGTAAAGAGTTAGTTAGTTGTTATTCACACTTCAGTCACTGAACAGTTTCAATCAACTGCCTCTTTCTCTATTTCAGCGGATTCAGCCCATGAAAGAACTGTTATAGACGTTGTGGTTGGAGGCATACTTGTCATACTAGTCGTGGTTGTAGCAGTAGTCGTCGGCCTTGTCTGTTACTTTAAAAAGAAAAGAGGTAAAATGACATTCTCCCACCACTTTCAAATTCATGTACAGTATGTTTGTGTACTTCTTTGGTTAATTGCATAAAGAGGTTTACCATTTACAATCAACCCAGGATGCACAAACAGCAGAAGCTCACACAGACACAAAGTTTGCATATACTGTATGAAATTCCTGTTTTCCTGCTGCACAACTGGAGCTCACAGAACTCTGCGGTGAAGGAATGGATCCTCAGAAGCTCTCAGTCCATCTGTGTTGTGTTCTACTCCTTACTGATAATGTCTGAAACTCATCTAATGATGATATTATCTTTTGGACGTTTCAGGACAAGAATACCAGACAACGCATGAAGAGTAAGTAAATCATAAATGCGATTCACAAACTACATTATTGTTATGAATATTGCTGAATGTAAAATGCTCGATATGAAACGTTTAACTTGGTGATTAAAAAAAAATAAATCTGACCAAATCAAATGAAGGAATTATGAATGCTGTGGTGGTTCAGATCGCTCGCTACTGAAGAACAATAAATGATTGGTTTGAGTTTTACCTTTTTATGTATGGGTGCTGAATTTTATTTTTATTTTGTCTGCAGTGAAACTGTACTTAAAGATACGGAAAAAAAAGCAACCCCGCTTCTTACAGATCAACAACAAGTAGAAGGAGAACAAATACCAGAACAGGACAAGAAGAAGAAGAACAAGAACAAGAAGAAACTGAACAAGCCGCAGAAATAGACGGAGCCCAAGACAACTGAAGGATTAATTTCACCTGGATCTGCTGCGGTTGTGTGAACATAACCTTTTGGTCTTCCAGTATCTCCGGGAAGAACAGTCTTGTCTGCCTGGCTTCTCCTTACTGGAACCTTGAACAACAAAACAGCAAAAACCAAATAGACCAGTCTGAAGTTGACATCATTTGAAGTTTGTTATCAGCTAAAGTAAGGGTGAACTTCCATCTATAGAAAGCCTAGTGAACAAAACCTTTGAGTCTGTTCTGCACCCAAACTGTGATGCTCTGCACTAAACTGTCTCTACAACACAATATGCTTTGAAGGATTTGTTTTGAAGACTCCGACTCAGAGACAGTAGCTGATGTCCTGATGCTCCACTCAGACTAAACTGTAGTGATAATAACAACAGACTCTCAGAGACAGACAGATTCAAACAAAGCAGCTCTGGTTTCAGCTCCAACTCATCAGCCAAAGACTTTAAATGTGCAGCTTCACTACCATCTGGTGCTTATTTTATGTTAAAGTTGTTTCCTGTGGTGCAAACTAAAGGATTTTGGGCTAAGTCACAGAAAAGGGGATAGCTTAAAAGTGAACCAAAATAAGTCAAATTAACCAAAAATAAGTGTATATGAAAACAAGTTGTGTTTCCTGTTTCCAACAGCGCTTGTCAGATGTATTAGTGAAATCAAACTGTGTGGAAAAAAACTAATATACTGGGATGGACTTAAGGCATTTAACTATCAGCTGGACTTTGTCTAAAAGCATGTTTTCTAATTGTCTGGTTCAAATAAAAAAGCTTTAATACTGTAGATATAAGACATTTCTCTTTTGGTTTGGAAGTGGAGTAGTTTATGTATTTGTACTTTTTAGTAATCAACAGTAACCATGAAATGAATGTTTTATGTTGATTAGTGTTCTTAAGGGGTTTGACAAGGTTTTGTCTTTGTCCAAAAGCTCGAGCAAGTTCCTCAAACAGAACATTTGATCAGTCAGTGGAAATAAAAACAGGAGCTATGTGCTATTTATACAATAACTGTTACATGAAATACCACATGGCTCCAACACAACTACAACGTTTAATTTAACTTATTAGAAACCATACATGCGGGGCGGCCTCTAGCTCACCCAGTAAGTGTTCACCCCATGTAGGCTGAGTCCTGCAGCGGCCCGGGTTCAAATCCGACCTGCGGCCCTTTGCTGCGTGTCATTCTCCCATCTCTCTCCCCCTTTCCTGTCTACCCACTGTCACTAATAAAGGGAAAAGCCCCCAAAAATAATATTTAACAGAAACCATACATGTACTTCAGCATGTGTCTGTTTGATATTCTAGAAATCTTATCTTTTAGGTTGATATCTCGACCTGTTATCATCGTTTACAGTCAGGGCGGGTTTCTAACCAATGAATGCACCTGTTTCACTTTGACTCGTTGTCATGGAGCTTCCTGCATTCTTGCATTAGTGTAATGGTATTGTAAGAGCCAGGTATAGCGGGGCAGGGGGGGAGGAAACTTATTCTGGTTTTGTGACTAAGAGAGGGGGTGAAAGGGGGGGGTCATTTTTGCTGACCGTTTTCACACTTGTTTTATGCTTTTCTATGCTGTTTGTGACTTTTGGACAACACTTTGTATGCCAGTAACACAATTATGGGATGTATTGGAAGCAGAACCTTGTTTGTGTTAGTGCAAAATATCATTATTATTATTATTATTATTATTATTATTATTCCCCTACTCAGCCTCTCGGCGGCCAACAATTGAGTTTCAGATTGCCGCCTACAGGTATGTTTAGCCACATCAGCAGCACGGCTCTAGGGATGGAAAATGTTCCAGTCTAGACTGAAATATCTCAACATCTAATGGAACACAGTGTCATGAAATTTAGTTTAGACATTAAGGTGAAGTTTTATGATTTTTTTCTTGATTATCAATAACAAAGAAAGTAAGAAAACTCCCAGATGTCTGTAGTCTAGTGCACATTTGTCAGTGCTGCGAGACAGATTCCTCCTCTGCTGCTCTTTCTAAGTTTATTCATTTTTTTTCTCCATTTAAGTTTTTTCTGTGGAGTTGTATGTATCTGAATCAGTCGAGATCCCTCTAACTTTGGTGAGCCCCTTGTCTTTTTCTCCACTGCAGGTCAAAACTTTTAAAATTACCTTGTGAAATATCTCAAGACGCCTTTTCTTCTAGCATTATCAACCTGCTTGTGTAAGGACTCTTCTCACAGGTGTCAACGCAGGTGTGGACTCACAGCATGGGCAGATGTGGTGCTGGACTATGGAGGAGAAAATCCAACAGAAGAAACTTGAAGCCGAGAAACGATCCTGAGGAAGTGACAGAGATAGAGCAGTGTTTAGTTACAGATTACACATTTACAATAATACTTCATATCTTCTACTGAACCTAAGCTGAACAGTAAAATAACTGTTCTCTTTATGCTCTGTCGCACATTTAAGCATGATTTCACATATCTTTCTGTAGTATTCATACAGTATAATATTCATATATTCTTATATTATTCATTATTTTACTTTTCAGTTATTCAATTCATTCTGTGTGTGTCCTCCCTGAAGGAGAGTCACAGCTGTTTGTCCCTAAATTTACCAGTTGAAGGTTGGAGCCATAAAGTCTGTCCAGTTGTCCAGAGATGTGTGTGTGTGTGTGTGTGTGTGTGTGTGTGTGTGTGTGTGTGTGTGTATTGATAAGGGTGCTAGGGCCAGAACATCTTCTCTTTGTAGGTGACCAAAGGCACCAGGTTGTGTTTGGCAGCTAAGATAAATGACCGATAGAGACTCTGAGGCATGAGGGACAGATGTAGAAAAACATAGAAGTGGCTCCAACTTGTCTGTGTTAAGATGAATAGTTTTACTAAGATTAGGCACGGTTTCCAAACAAGGTCTCCTTTTGCTGGGGGAAGACAATATAATGTCTATTGTTCTGCATGTCAGTTGTTTTTGTTGTATAGTACTTTTTTGCTATTTTTTAACGTATGTATACCATGTACGGCGTCCTTGAGTGCCGGGAAAGGTGCCTTTAAATAAAATGCATTATTATTATTATTTATAAGACCGGGGTTTTTTACTTAGACTGGATGAGACACTCTGCAAGGTTGCTGCTGTAAACTCTGTGTGACTGCCTACCTTATCTCTACCTTATGCTCTGCAGAGTGTAATAAAAATACACCGAAAACCAACCTTGGTCAAGCTGTCTTTATTTTCACTTCCAAACTTTTCCTCTCCTGCTGAACAGAAAACTTCCACAACAGCCTCCGTTTACCTCTTCTTTATCTCGGTCAATCTCCACCATTTGTTCTTCTTGGTTACTAAATTATTTTTCTTTCTTTATCTTTACCACTCCTCTGCAGGTTTGCAGGTTTATATCCTCTAGACTCCACTATTGTAATAACCTTTCTGATGGTATCAGCAGGTAAAACGTCCGAAGTCTAACTTAAACAAAAACAGTGCTGCCTGCTTACTAAACAAAGCTACCACATCACTCCAGTCCTTGCTGTTCTTCACTGGCTAAACTGAGATTTAGGATTTATTTTAGTCTGAAACTGCTCGTTATTTTAAGCCTCCTGTCTTTATCAGTGATCCACTAACTCCCTACGAGCCTCATCACTGCTTATGATCTTTTAAACCTCTTCTTAAGACTCTTTATCTCATGGTGTCCTAACTTTGTTAATTGTTGTTATTCTTTGGTTTATACCGCAATACATGATTTAGCTTTGTTTTTAAAGAGGTGATACATATATACTGTATATATTTTAAGAAGTAATTGTACTTAATTGAATGAAAGGTGACCACACCCAGGTTTCAACAGAGACTTGGCACGTATTTATTACTTCTGCAATGTGAGTACACTTGAACAGATGACTCAGTCAGAGCAGTAGGAAGGCCAGCGTCAAAACAATGTGGATTCATTTTGCGTGCAGGAAATAAACTGTGAGTACTTGAGCTATGGCATCAAGACACAGTAGTCACACCAGTTGGACGTCCTAGCTGAGCATCCTAAGAACTGGATTTATTTCTGTTTAGGATATCAAACAGTATCAACAGAGGACATTTAACAGGAGGATGACTGGGAGTAAGTGTGTCGTGTTGGTGCTGGTCCTGACCTTTCTGAGTCCTGCAAGAGGAGGTGAGTTCACAGCCCATCTGATCTTATTCCAGTCTGAACAGAGATACAGTACCAGACGTTAGTCCACGTTGTCATGGCTACTTTCACCAGAGAACAGAAGCAGGATTTAATCATTCAGACAGGTTTGTGTTATGTGCCATTGTTTTAAGATATTATCTGAAACAAAAATACATGAACCGAGTTTAGTTTGTGCTACCTAGAGAACATTTTCACATGAAAGATTGTTGAGTTTCACTGGTCTGAGCATGAGAAACTTTCCTCGTATGGAGGTGGAAATGCATCTCAAAATCTTGGTACATAACTCTGAAACTATATGCATTTAGCAACATGCCAGTTAGATGGAAAGACATCTTTCCCTAATGAACTGTAATTTAGAACATTTTCAACATTAAACATGAGTTTATATAGATTGACCCACTCACTGATATTTAACTTACAAATAAAAACAATATCCGTAATATCTAGAAAAGTGCAAAACACTTCTTTTAATTTAGGTCAAATGTGAAGTGGCAAAAATACAAACAGAATCTTGCATTAGGGAAATATTAATAATTAGATATAAAGAAGTAATTTCAACGAAAGTAAATTCAACTTGCAGTAAGTAGTGTCTGTATGTGTGTGTGCGCGGGGGGGGGGGGTGTAATTATCATGTCAGCTGTCTGACTGGAATCCTGTCGGGGTGCATTCCTACACTAACACACACACACACACACACACACACACACACACACACACACACACACACACACACACACACACACACAGGGTGAAACCAGACCTACGAACTACAGAAGAACAAAATGAATTATATACATACACACACACACACATACAGACACACACACACACACACACAGGGTGAAACCAGAGCTACGGTCTACAGAAGAACAAAATGAATTATATACATACACACACTTGGACAAGGAAACATTTTCATCAACAATTAGATATTAATACAGCAGGTAACAAGTGGAGTATATTAAATAAATCAGCTGTAAAGGGAGAGAGCTGAAATGATTATGTCATGATACCTTCATACTGTAGTCATCACACACACACACACACACACACACACACACACACACACACACACACACACACACACACACACACACACATTGAATAGTAGAGATCAGCCAGGTATTAATTATCAGCTGTTTTAAATTCCTGATGAAAGTATTTCCTCGTTACTGAAGAATGTTTCATCGGCTACCTGAAGAACCCAACCCATGTCATCTCTCATCTCTTATCGTCATATTTACTGTAAATGCTTTTTTCCATTCAGTTGTTTTTATATCTTTCCAAAAACAAAAGAATACATAACTTGCAATATGTTTTGTTCACTGATGCAAGACAATGAATGTAGATGTGCAACCATGTATTGTGTGTATGTTTTTCATGTGAGATGTGCAGGCTTTGAAAACATACATGTGCATATGTAACCATGTATATGTGACCCTGAGGTAACAGAGAGAGAGCAGTGTTTAGTTCCAGACTACATATTACAAATAAAACCTCATTTCTTCTAGAGTACAGTACAGTGCATGTTAGGTTTACTGTAGGATGTGTGCTGTTCTTGTTGCATCGTTTCTATAATGAAAAATCTCCGTAATATTTAGAAAAGTGCAAAACACTTCTTTTAATTTAGGTCAAATGTGAAGTGGCAAAGATACAAACAGATTCTTGCATTAGGGAAATATTGATATTGATAATTAGATATAAAGAAGCAATTTCATCAAAAGTAAATTCAACTTGCTGTAAGTAGTGTCTGTGTGTGTGTGCGGGGGGGGGGGGGGGCTGTAATTATCATGTCAGCCTGGCCAGGCTCCTCTCATTGATGGTAACAACTCGGCTCGACACGCCTTGACTCGCCTCTACTCGGTTTGACCCATTCTCGGTCGGTTTACGCGTGATGACGTAATTTTCAACGTGATTCACAACAGCACGTCGGCTACTCGCCAAGGTTTTGTTTCAAAAGAAGCTAAAGGAAGTAACTAAAATCACCGCTAAAAAAACAGGAGTTTGGGAATTCAGACGGATTTCAGACTTCGACATGACGGATGTTCGCCGACACCAAAGGGTAAGTTAAGTTTCCTGGTAACGTTAGCTAACATTTACATGTGTTACGGGTCACAGTCAGTATTTACTATATGCTATATAAAGTACAGTGGGTACGGAAAGTATTCAGACCCCTTTAAATTTTTCACTCTTTGTTTCATTGCAGGCATTTTCCAAAAATCAAAAAAGTTCATTTTATTTCTCAGTAATGTACACTCAGCACCCCATCTTGGACAGAAAAAAACAGAAATGTAGAAATTTTTGCAAATTTATTAAAAAACTAAAACTGAAATATCACATGGTCATAAGTATTCAGACCCTTTGTTCAGTATTTAGTAGAAGCACCCTTTTGATCTAATACAGCCATGAGTCGTTTTGGGAAAGATGCAACAAGTTTTTCACATCTGGATTTGGGTATCCTCTGCCATTCCTCCTTGCAGATCCTCTCCAGTTCTGTCAGGTTGGATGGTAAACGTTGGTGGACAGTCATTTTCAGGTCTCTCCAGAGATGCTCAATTGGGTTTAAGTCAGGGCTCTGGCTGGGCCATTCAAGAACAGCCACGGAGTTGTTGTGAAGCCACTCCTTCGTTATTTTAGCGGTGTGCTTAGGGTCATTGTCTTGTTGGAAGGTAAACCTTCGGCCCAGTCTGAGGTCCAGAGCACTCTGGAAAAGGTTTTCGTCCAGGATATCCCTGTACTTGGCCGCATTCATCTTTCCCTCGATTGCAACCAGTCGTCCTGTCCCTGCAGCTGAAAAACACCCCCACAGCATGATGCTGCCACCACCATGCTTCACTGTTGGGACTGTATTGGACAGGTGATGAGCAGTGCCTGGTTTTCTCCACACATACCGCTTAGAATTAAGGCCAAAAAGTTCTATCTTGGTCTCATCAGACCAGAGGATTTTATTTATCACCATCTTGGAGTCCTTCAGGTGTTTTTTAGCAAACTCCATGCGGGCTTTCATGTGTCTTGCACTGAGGAGAGGCTTCCTTCGGGCCACTCTGCCATAAAGCCCCGACTGGTGGATTGCTGCAGTGATGGTTGACTTACTACAACTTTCTCCCATCTCCCGACTGCATCTCTGGAGCTTAGCCACAGTGACCATTGGGTTCTTCTTTGCCTCTCTCACCAAGGCTCTTCTCCCCCGATAGCTCAGTTTGGCCGGACGGCCAGCTCTAGGAAGGGTTCTGGTCGTCCCAAACGTCTTCCATTTGAGGATTATGGAGGCCACTGTGCTCTTAGGAACCTTAAGTGCAGCAGAAATTTTTTTGTAACCTTGACCAGATCTGTGCCTTGCCACAATTCTGTCTCTGAGCTCCTCAGGCAGTTCCTTTGACCTCATGATTGTCATTTGCTCTGACATGCACTGTGAGCTGTAAGGTCTTATATAGACAGGTGTGTGGCTTTCCTAATCAAGTCCAATCAGTATAATCAAACACAGCTGGACTCCAATGAAGGTGTAGAACCATCTCAAGGATGATCAGAAGAAATAGACAGCACCTGAGTTACATATGAGGGTCACGGCAAAGGGTCTGAATACTTATGACCATGTGATATTTCAGTTTTTGTTTTTTAATAAATTTGCAAAAATTTCTACATTTCTGTTTTTTTCTGTCCAAGATGGGGTGCTGAGTGTACATTACTGAGAAATAAAATGAACTTTTTTGATTTTTGGAAAATGGCTGCAATGAAACAAAGAGTGAAAAATTTAAAGGGGTCTGAATACTTTCCGTACCCACTGTACATGAACTTTAGCAACAATGATTACACACCAAAATATGTATGCTGTGTACCGTCTGTGTTTCAGAGCATTCACGCTTTGCAACACCGCCGCCGCAGACCGTCTGGTGGGCGATGTCCGACGGGTGAAATCTCTGGTTCTGACCTGCTGGGCTTTGTGTAATCTTTATGAGAGTCATGGCCTATGACAACTACTGGGATGCATCTGGGACAGCAGAGCCGTGGGGGGGACACTGTCACAGGGTGCAGGGGAAGAAGACCGGGATGGACGGCAGGGTTTGATGCGCTACTTGAATAGCTACATAAAAACTTTTCTTTGATATATTGTCTTGTTTTTTTAAAGTAACAGTGTGCAATATTGGAAACAACATAAATCCCCTAATATATAGCCCTTAATATTGAACAGTTAAAGTGAGAATAGTGCAGAGAGTAGATAATCTGTCGGTGTCTGGCTAGAATATTTTTTTAATGTCGCGTTTGTTCCGGACACACACTCCGCACTCTTGTTTTGCTAAAAACGCAGCGATCTGACCAACCAGCAGCCTGCAGGTTTCCACGTCACCTTTTAGTATCGCATCAGCTCGCTTAGAACCTCGACTGAGGTAGTACTAAAAAAAGTACCTGGTAGCAGGTCCCAGGGACTTTTTTTCGTAATGGAAAATGAATTGTGTGTATGTGTTTCATGTGAGAGGCTTTGAAAACATACATGTGCATATGTAACCATGTATATGTGATCCTGAGGTAACAGAGAGAGAGCAGTGTTTAGTTACAGACTACATATTACAAATATTACCCTAACATCCGTCTTCCTGTGTGCTGTGACAACGAAAGACGTGCGTATTAAGCTCCATGTGGCAGCGCAACGATGGAAGATGTTAAAAAGAAGTTGGCCGCAGGAGATTTTAAAACTATTGAAAACGAAGGAAAGTCAGCTGTGCATTGATGCGCTCATCTGTTGACATTTCCCAATGCCTTCCTACAATTGCTTAATAAAAGCGGCTTTCCACACAAACAAACGTACATGTGTCATTAGTATGAGAAACAAATGCGATTTTAACTGTGTCGGGCTCGGGTCGGGCTCGAACATTAATATCTTAATGCCTGTCGGGCTCGGGTCGGGTTCGGTTACTGCTCTGTCGGACGCGGGCCGGGCTCGGACAGAAAAATCCGGCCCGATCCGCACTCTACTCTCTACAAGTGTCACTGCCCGATGGGAGGCGAGTGCAGATGTGAGTTGCACATGTGTCACTTTGCGACAAGTAGCATATAAGATGCTAACGAGAGACTTCTGTAATGTCAATACAGTAAAAATAGACCTACTTAACCAATTTTGATCACTAGCTATGTTTACATCCACACGTTTTTATTTGAATTAAGTGATATTGAATAAAAAATGCCGCATGAAAACAGTAAAATTCGATGGAATTTCATGAATATCAACCCAAAGGAAATACGTTTGGTCTCATTGGATTTCCCACTTTTGGATGTTGTGTGTCCTTACTGGTGTGTGCTTGTGAGTGTGCATGGGTCCGTGTTGTGTGTCCCCCGACTGTTCTGGACCTGGACTGGGTAGGTTTGTGGGTGGGTATGGGACTTGAAGGGAAGTGACACACTGTTTTCACTATGCTCTGTTCACCATGGCCTGTGCTGTATGTCATTTGTTGTCAAAATTTAAATAAAAAAAGTATTAAGAAAATAAAAAATTAAGGGATTTGCAAGATAAATCTGCCGGGCTGCAAGATGATCAACAAGTTTGCAAATAAGACAGGTATTATTTCTTCTACGTACCATTTTGTGTATTTTTTCTGACTTTATTCAAACTCTTTCTCCTGTGAAATACTAATGGGTTTTACCGTTTCAGACCTCTAAAGCCTATTTCAGTGAAACATACCGTATGCCTCCTGGCATGCCGTCCTTAACTGCAATCGATTGACAGCTCACTTGGACTCAGATGCCATTTTCTCTGAACTGAACTTTGATGGATGTCTCTTTACCTGATGTGTTGCAGATGCTGAGGTGTCCTGTGATTTCATGGAGAGCTGCATCTTACCGTGCAGTTTCCAGTCTGGTGATGAAGTGGTCCTCCACTGGTATCAGATGTCAACAAGACAAGATGTCAAAGACACTCTGGCCCATTCCTACTATAACAACCAGGACCAGCTTGGACACCAGGACCAGCGCTTCAGAGGCAGGACGTCGCTGTTCAAGGACCAGATCTCCAGAGGAAACGCCTCGCTCCGGTTGACAGGGGTGGAGGTTCAGGACCAGGGAAGATACAAGTGCTACACCAGCACAAACGCTGGCTACAGGGAGACATTTATCAACCTAAATGTAGATGGTATGAGAAACACACAGTTATAACTGAATACAAATATAATAACTCCTTTAGTAAACTTAAAAGTTAAGACCCTAAACACCTGATGACCCCGGGTCTATCACTGACGATGTGTCCAGGTTGAAATGCAAGGTGTATCATGAGACTTCAGAACTTTACAGAAAGTTTAAGAAAACATGAGAGGTATGATTCAGACAATGTCACGATTTGATTCAATATTGATTTTTAGAATCAAGATATGACATGCAGCTCATCAGACTCATCCGTTTCCCCAACGTACTATATGTGCCAATAAAAGAAAATAGAAATACATGAATGAATTTAGAATTAAAAAGCAATAATTGCATACAAACAGGTTGTTGACGAGTCTCCAGTCTTGCTGAAGTGAAGTCTGAAGTCTTTTGAGTGGAGTTGCAAGTCAAGTCTGAAGTCAGCTGTTTGAGCAACTTAAGTGAGACTTGAGTCCCCATCTCTGGTGGAGGTCTGTGTGTGTGTGTGTGTGTGTGTGTGTGTGTGTGTGTGTGTGTGTGTGTGTGTGTGTGTGTGTGTGTGTGTGTGTGCACGCGTGTGTATGTCGTTGGAAAGATGCTTTTAGTACCATTAGATTAGCAGATCAATCAAGGCAGAAACAACACAGCGCTGAGTCTCCCACATCACCATTTTAAAACAAGTTCCTATGAAGTCAATCGTCTTTTATTCTTTTTTCTTGCAGCTCCTGTTAATAGAGTCGACATTCAGCAGGTAGAGAACAGGATCACCTGCAGCTCAGAGGGGATCTACCCTCAGCCTGAGCTCACCTGGTCCACCAGCCCTCCGTCTAACATGAGCTTGGAGAACAAACCCACAGTCCAGCCGACTGACCAGCTGCTCTACAACATCAACAGCTCTCTGATAGTTTCAGGTACTGATCTGGTCTACAGCTGCACCGTCAGGACGCGCTCAAACAAGAGGACAGCCACTTTGTTTAAACAAAGTAAGTGTTTCTAAGAAGACTCATTTAACCTGGAACCAGATTCTGATCAGAAATACCAGATATTTTAACACTTCTTTTCATTTCTGTGTTATATCATTCCAGCTTCTATCAGTGGTTTAGAGACTGAAACAACGATCCCCTGCGAGTCCTTAAACCCTCCACTAACAGGCCTCGTTTGGAGGTTCAACCACAGTCAGATCATCCTGAACCAGACCGGAGCCAACGTCCCCTACACAGTCTCAGAGGAGTGGAGGCAGCAGGTGAAGAGTGTGTCTGAGTCAGGCAACCTCACGCTAAAAGACTTATCTTCAGATCAAGACGGGATATACACGTGTGAACTCAGTAATGCTGAGGAGACCTACGTAAGCAACACTCTTCTGAGGATAGAGAAAACTCCAGGAAAGGCACCAAGAGGTGGTAAGTTATTTTGAACAAGAACTGTTCTCATCTGTTATATCTGTATTTGACCTGAAAGATTCAAAACATGGAACCTGTCAGTATTTCTATCAACCGTCAAAACAAATGTACTAAAAACAAATCAGAAAGAAAATGCCAACACAACACAACAGATTAGAAAACTCTCTTGACATTTTACCATGAACATATTAAGATCCTTTACACACTGCACTACAGTCTTTGTAAAGAGTTAGTTAGTTGTTATTTACACTTCAGTCACTGAACAGTTTCAATCAACTGCCTCTTTCTCTATTTCAGCGGATTCAGCCCATGATGGAACTTTTATAGGCGGTGTGGTTGGAGGCATACTAGTCATACTAGTCGTGGTTGTAGCAGTAGTCGTCGGCCTTGTCTGTTACTGTAAAAAGAGAAAGAGGTAAAATGACATTCTCCCACCACTTTCAAATTCATGTACAGTATGTTTGTATACTTCTTTTCTTAATTGCATAAAGAGGTTTACCATTTACAATCAACCCAGGATGCACAAACAGCAGAAGCTCACACAGACACAAAGTTTGCATATACTGTATGAAATTCCTGTTTTCCTGCTGCACAACTGGAGCTCACAGAACTCTGCGGTGAAGGAATGGATCCTCAGAAGCTCTCAGTCCATCTGTGTTGTGTTCTACTCCTTACTGATAATGTCTGAAACTCATCTAATGATGATTTTGTCTTTTGGATGTTTCAGGACAAGAATACCAGACAACGCATAGAAGAGTAAGTAAATCATAAATGCACTTCACAAACTACATTATTGTTATGAATATTGCTGAATGTAAAATGCTCGATATGAAACGTTTAACTTGGTGATTAAAAAAAATAAAATCTGACCAGATCAAATGAATGAATCATGAATGCTGTGGTGGTTCAGATCGCTCGCTACTGAAGAACAATAAATGATTGGTTTGAGTTTTACCTTTTTATGTATGGGCGCTGAATTTTATTTTTATTTTGTCTGCAGTGGAAACTGAACTTAAAGATATGGGAAAAAAAGCAACCCCGCTTCTTACAGATCAACAACAAGTAGAAGGAGAACAAATACCAGAACAGGACAAGAAGAAGAAGAAGAACAAGAAGAAGAAACTGAACAAGCCGCATTAACAGACGGAGCCCAAAACAACTGAAGGATTAATTTCACCTGGATCTGCTGCGGTTGTGTGAACATAACCTTTTGGTCTTCCAGTATCTCCGGGAAGAACAGTCTTGTCTGCGTGGCTTCTCCTTACTGGAACCTTGAACAACAAAACAGCAAAAACCAAATAGACCAGTTTGAAGTTGACATCCAGTTTGTTATCAGCTAAAGTAAGGGTGAACTTCCATCTATAGGAAGCCTAGTGAACAAAACCTTTGAGTCTGTTCTGCACCCAAACTGTGATGCTCTGCACTAAACTGTCTCTACAACACAATATGCTTTGAAGGATTTGTTTTGAAGACTCTGACTCAGAGACAGTAGCTGATGTCCTGATGCTCCACTCAGACTAAACTGTAGTGATAATAACAACAGACTCTCAGAGACAGACAGATTCAAACAAAGCAGCTCTGATTTCAGCTCCAACTCATCAGCCAAAGACTTTAAATGTGCAGCTTCACTACCATCTGGTGCTTATTTTATGTTAAAGTTGTTTCCTGTGGTGCAAACTAAGGTGATTTTGGGCTAAATGTGGTACTTTCACAGCTAAAATGTGTTTTCTCAATGAGCTACTTACAGTTGGTGATGGGGTTTTACATGAGCACACATTTTCTACACACTTTATAACAGTTAGGGTTGTTTCACATGAGAGATTTCTGTTGTTTGAGTTTTTTTCACTTAGACCTTTGTTACTTATTTAGTCATGAATATGTTTTCAGGTGCTTTAAAAGATCAGTGTGACATTTCCAGACATGTATCAGCTACTCTTCCACAAACAAAACATTTCAACAGATAAGACGTTTTTGTGCCACATTTCAATCACAACTTATTTTTCAATTTGAAAATAGGAAAACAGAAATGTAATCTGTGCAACCCTCCTTGTTGTCCTCGGGTCAAATGTGACCTATTTTAAAAAAATCTATATTAAAAATTGGGGTTTCTTTTCCAAAACAATAAGGTAGATGGTTCGATACAATGTTCTTTGGGGTAAATTTAGGTGAATGAGTTAGCACAAGTTGATAAATACGTTAACCTGAGCAAAACGTGTACTCCTATCCTAAAGCTATATGACACTTCATCACGACACTACAGAGAGACAAAAAAGGAGACTCTCAAAGCCTGCAAAGATCATTTCTAGAAGACAAGAAATTGTCAAGTCGCAGAAAAGGGGATAGTTAAAAAAAATGTGGAAAAAACTAATATACTGGGATGTACTTGAGGCATTTAACTATCAGCTGGACTTTTTGTAATGCATGCATGTCTTCTAATTGTCTGGTTCAAATAAAAGGCTTTAATACTGTAGATATAAGACATTTCTCTTTTGGTTTTCTTTTTAATTTGACTGTAGTCTGAATCCCAGAGCTCATGTCCTACATGAAACTTAATTTGTGTCTGAAAGGAGAAGATGGAGTTGATTAAAACACCTCATTTCTTATGTGGTACTTTCATAAAAATGTTGCTTTATGGGTCACTGTGATTTAGGATTCAAAAGCAACGTATTTGTGTTCATGCCCTTTTTATTGCACCTGTTTAGATAGATGTAAACATTTAGGCTATATATTTAGGCTATAGTCACTCTGGCCAATGTGTTTCTCAAATAAAATAAATCCTCGTCATAGGATTTATTGATTATTCCCAAAACAAAGAAGTAAACTGATAATTGATATTTACCAAATTATTCAAGTTTGTAGCTGATTTGACAATAACCAGTGTATATTCTGAAGCATTTGTTCTTAATAAAACTTTGAATTGCAGCTGTTTGAAAGGCTCTGTGACCCTAAATCAACCTGTTTTGTCTTAAAGTCTAAAGCTACATGAGACTCGTAGTAAACCTGCAAAATGTCCCTGAAAGAAATTCTCCTCTGTTTAATTTAATTATTTTCTTTGGATGACCAACATGTACCGCCAGACAAATAACTATATTTAGTATATTATATTTAACAAATAAAATTATTTGAGCCAATTTATATTTGGGGGGTTCAGGATGGAAATGAGCGTTTCTCCCCTGATTTATACATCAAACTATATTACACATGACTGTAGTGCAACTTAACATTTAAACAACCAGACCAGCTCAACTAAACCAAATTAGCAGCAGCAACTAACTAGGATTAATTAAAGAAAACCACAAACAAGGTCCTGGTTTAATACTCACAGCAACGAGCCCTCAAGTTGTTGGGACCGGCTCACAGGCCACAACCGAAGAGGGAGATGTAGGCCTACAGCAACGTAACAATAATAAAGTGACATTTATTGAATAATGATGCAAACAAGCATGATGAGGTGTGATTGTCAGTATCAGTGATGGGTGAAGGTGTTTGGATGTAATGGAGAATGGGAGATGCGTGTTGTCAGTAGTTAACAAACAGGGAGAAAACATGTTGGTGCGCCGTCGGGAGAATGCGTCCGCCCGGTCTCGGGGCAGGCGGGGTTAAATAGTCTGGGAGGACCTGGGTGGACCGGCCAGGTGGTCACTGTCATCTCATCATCGCCTCCGCTACACCTGCAAGACAAACCACAGTACACATGTAGGACAGGCCCAGGGCCGGCACACCAACAAACCTGACATCAATTTTACAGCCAGTGTTTGTGTGTATGCAGTAGTTATTAAATAGTTGTGAGGAATAGTTTCAGTTTTCTCACATCGCCACAGGGTTTGCTCCCCCAGCTGCTGTACCCTCCTGATTTAACCCACGTGGCTGTGGGGTTGCCTTCTTCTTCCTTCCCAGGCGTTGTGGTGGTTCTCACACAGACATCTTCCGCCTGCACCGCTGTTGGGGTCTTCACTATTTACCCATAGCTGGGGCTATTTACCCATAACTGCGACAGTGGTTGACGGGCATCAGGGAGTTTCCACTCATCGATGGGCCTGCATGCCGCGTCTCTTGGGCCCACTGCTGCTCCGAGATCCTGTACAACTTAGCCTGGAACCACAAGGGACCAGTTACCATGTGTGCCACGGGGAGGCGTGTACGAGGTCTTGGCAGTGGAGAGGCTATGTACCGGCGGAGGAGGCGACACACCCTCGGCTCCTCTTTCTGCCCCTGAAATCAAAGGGCTGTCCGGTGGCAGTAGCTGTAAGCAGAGTGGCGAGCAGAAGCAGCATGCAACATGCAGCATGTAGCATGCAGCATGTTGCATGCAGCATGCACTATGTAGCATGCAGCTATGTAGCATGCAGCATGTAGCATGCAGCTATGTAGCATGTAGCATGCACTATGTAGCATGTAGCATGCACTATGTAGCATGCAGAATGTACTAACTACAAACACTACTACTCCAACACTACTGCACTGACGCATCACACTCCCTGTGAGCAAACACACACACACACACAACCAAACACACAGACCCACAGACAAATACACACGCGCACACACACACGCGTACGTGTACACACACAGAACCAAACACACAGACCCACACACAGACAGACGGATGGACGGACGGACGGACGGACAGACAGACAGACCTTTCCTCAGCCAGGCAGAAGCTTTTTGTACCACCTCTTCTTCTTTGGCTTTTGCAAGATCTGGCTCTGAAGATGTACCAGCCACCTCCAGGTGTTCTCAGTCCCCTCCCACTCCTGCTCCTTGTCCTGCTGAGTCAGCTTCAGGCTTTCTGTGGCCTGAAGGAGGGTTAATTATGTTTAACCAAAAGGTTTAACAAATGATAGAATTATGTTATGCAATTTCACAGTTTTTCTTCTATTTGCTACACAATCCATTTACATATGGGGGTTTCCTTGTACCTTCTTCCAATGCCACCCTTCCAAGTTTTTGCCACCCATTTGCCACCCTGTGTCAAATTTTCTAGATCCGCCACCAGTATTGGGCAAGTAACTTCCAAAATGTAATACATTATAGATTACTGTCCTTTGAGAGTAATTAGTCATATTACAATATTACTGTCTCCGAATGAAGTGTAATGTGTTACACTACTTTTGCATTACTTTTGAGTTCCTTTCACCAAAATAACAGTGGAAGTTTGACTTGCAGCTAGCTTGTGAATTTCACACCTGGATCAATAAAGTCTCCTCTTTATCCACTATAATACATCATAGATTATTCATAATATTTTGTATGATTAATATGAATATGCAAAGTAACTACAGCTGTGAAAGCTATAATAAATAAGTAAAACATACAATAGGCAAGTAGGAGACTAACAATACTCAATTAAAAGTACCTTACAGTTGAAGTACAGCATTGTTGTAAAATGGTTGTTTAAAGCACTTGAATAAGAAATTCATGTTGTTCAGTTTTTATTATTATTCAGTTTAAAACACTCTAAAGGAAATGGTCAGTTATAGTGTGAGGAAAACGCACTATTTACATTATTTACAGCACTTGATTTACAGCTGATATGTGAAAAGGTACACAACCTTATTTAACAGTAATTTAGTTTTACTGCGAACCGTCACCAGAAGTGCCTTTATTTTGAATTTACCTACACGGAAGTTGTTTGTTGCGTGTTTACTGAGATGAACGTGAGACGCTAGATGCGAAACATGTCCATAAGACAAGCGGTTTTGGTCGTCATTCCACTACAGGCATAGTTAGCATAGTTACTCTCCACGGCTGAAACACTGTAATGACATTATGTGTAACAAGACTCAACATTAATTCTGTTAGCAGCTCGGACACACTGCTGTCCGTGCGGACCGTCCCCTGCTGGACACATGTTGTCTTTACTAATCATCATCATACAGTCAATCTAATCATGGTTGCAGCTGTCGCCATGGTCCCGCTACACGTCTTGCGATGCCCTGCTGAGCCCTGCTGTGCCCTGCTACGTCCTGCTGTACCCTGCTGACGTCCTGCTGTGCCCTGCTGCGCCCTGCTGAGCCCTGCTACGTCCTGCTGTGCCCTGCTACGTCCTGCTGTGCCCTGCTACGTCCTGATTAGAGGATGGATACCCGACCCGAGCCCGACGGGACCCGACGGGACCCGACGGGTCGGGCCGGGTTCGGACAGATTTTTAGAAAGGATGCTCGGGTTCGGGTCGGGCTCGGTCACATCAGCGCGATAAGGCATTGAACATTTAGAATTTAAAACAGCTTAAAATAAATGTCCAATATTACCCTAACATCCGTCTTCCTGTGTGCTGTGACAACCAAAGACGTGCGTATTAAGCTCCATGTGGCAGCGCAACGATGGAAGATGTTAAAAAGAAGTTGGCCGCAGGAGATTTTAAAACTATTGAAGACGAAGGAAAGTCAGCTGTGCATTGATGCGCTCATCTGTTGACATTTCCCAATGCCTTCCTACAATTGCTTAATAAAAGCGGCTTTCCACACAAACAAACGTACATGTGTCATTAGTATGAGAAACAAATGCGATTTTAACTGTCGGGCTCGGGTCGGGCTCGGACAGAAATATCTTAATGCCTGTCGGGCTCGGGTCGGGTTCGGTTACTGCTCTGTCGGACGCGGGCCGGGCTCGGACAAGAAAATCCGGCCCGATCCGCACTCTAGTCCTGATGTGCCCTGCTGCGTCCTGCTACGTCCTGCTGTGCCCTGCTGAGCCCTGCTGCGTCCTGCTGTGCCCTGCTACGTCCTGCTGTGCCCTGCTGTGCCCTGCTACGTCCTGCTGTGCCCTGCTGTGCCCTGCTACGTCCTGCTGCGTCCTGCCCCACAGTGCCCTGTATGCCACTACTACAAAGAACTACTACAAACTACTATTTTTTGTGACTGTTATTGCCACTCTTCATTCCAACCGGTCGTCAGACACCGCCTACCAAGAGCCTGGGCCTGGGCCTGGGCCTGGGTCTGGGTCTGGGTCTGGGTCTGTCCCAGGTTTCTTCCTAAAAGGAAGTTTTTCCTCGCCACTGTCGCCCTGTTGCTTGCTCTGGAGGAAACTACTAAACCTGTTGGGTCCTTGTTAATTCTGGAGTGTGGTCTAGACCTGCTCTATCTGTAAAGTGTCTCGAGATAATGCTTGTTATGAATTGATACTATAAATAAATTTGAATTTTAAATTTTACCGTGTCTGGTTCTGTCTCTGACCGCGCGACCAGGGACGGGACAGCTCCAGAAAATAATATCCATCTCACAAATGTCTCTGCAGCCACCTCCACCACCGAGTACAGCAGCAGGAATTAATACTCACGGCTTTCTTCCCTGTGAAGAAATGTTTTCGCGGTGTTTTCTTAAAAAACAACAACAACACTAAATGTTGCGTTAAAATGCGTTGGAACTCGCATTACTTAGACTGTAACGAGTATACCGAAATTGAATTAATGAGTTATATTCCTGCGTTACATGAAAAGGGAATACACTACTGTACTTGCGTTACTTCCAACCATAGACCGATAATATTAATGGATATATATACAGTCTATATGCACCCAACACTGTACGCCACTGGCAAGGATGAAGTTGGTGACCAGCGGTTCCTAAATCTCTCATCACGTGGATTTGAAGTTAAATGACGAACTAATCTGTTATCTGCTGCACACCTGGTGGACAGGTGCTCAGATGAGAGAAAAGGTTGAATTCAAAGATCAACCTTTTAGTCATGGACCTTCAACTGAAGACAAACATGACAATATCGCACAGATGCTATTATAATAAAATCTGTATAACACAAATAAAAAGATTAGATGTCCTATAAAATACAGTAAATCAATAATGAATCACTAGCTTATTGTTATTGTGTGAGCGGATGTGGATTTAGAGATGTCTTGTTTCTGCAGGAACTCAACCTTTATTTCCACAAGTAAGACAACAGTTTTTCATTATTAAAACAATGTGACATGAAGTATAGGCTGCATTCTATATCTGTTTATTTTAAGGTTTGCTGTAGTAATGTCTGATAATAACAGATATGTAAAGTTTTGCCCAGAAGATTGTTTTTTTTTTTTTTTTTACTTATGATGTAACCAAACGGAAAAGTCTTGATGTTATGTGTTAAGATCTTTTATTTTACATAATAACACACGGGGGAAATATTAGATTGTAAAGATAATTAAAAACGTGTATTGTATGTTGGTTTTGTCTCCCCTCTCTGCAGATGAGTGTAGAAAAATCCTGCATGTTGAAAGGATTTTACTGCATTTTGATATAATGTAAATTACATTTTTTCTTCCTGACAACAGACGATCTTTGTTAAAAAACGGTGTTACACCGGATCCCTATTAGCCCAGGCCGATGTGATCAGACCACAGACCGGGTCAGGTTTAACGTGCTACCGGACAAACCAGAACCATGAGAAACGCGAGACCGAGCAGCAGGACCTGAGAGGAAGTGAAGATGGGGGTCTGCTGTGCGCTGGGTCTGCTGATCGCCAGTTTTCTGCGGATTTTGACTCCTGCCGAAGGAGGTGAGTGATGAGTTTACTGCCACTGTGTGTGAGTGCGTAGATCACATTACGACGTAGGCTACGATCGCAATATGGTCGCATCTGTCTTTCATAATATTATGTTTGAGGGGGGAGGCACAAAACGAAAGTAAACACATCTGAGATTACTGATCTCCCTTATAACGTTATGCCTATATATATATATATATATATATATATATCTATAGATATATGACGTTATGCCTATATATATCTATATATATATATATATGACGTTATGCCTATATATATATATATATATATATATATATATGACGTTATGCCTATATATCTATATATATATATATATATATGACGTTATGCCTATATATATATATATATATATGACGTTATGCCTATATATATATATATATATAGATAAATATATATATATGCTGCAGTAGATTTTTACACCGTGGACTGGATTTAAATGTCATTGTCCCAAACGAAAAGAAGCCTAATATCCTGTGTACAGTCATTTTATTAGATGTGTGACGTACACGTATTGGCCTTACGTCCTTTACGGTTTTAAGGTTTTATTTACGACTTTAGACAACGCCACAACAACAAACTCAAAACTACCCCCCGCTGTAGGTAAATAAAGGGAGAGCACGGACACTTTACATGAAATATAACATCCCCATATACAGAGCATGTGCTGATCCACTGTAAATATTATTGTTAATATTAATATTACAGGCGACCACTGCTGGCCAACTGCACACCTCAGCGCCATCAAGCGAGCCATTTCATGACGTAATGGTACGGAGAATTGTAGGGGCCAAAAAGGACAATTTCTCACATTTTTTATAGGCTACATTAAAAACATTATAGTTAGATAAGATAATCCTTTATTAGTCCCACAGCGGAGACTTGTGTTACAGCAGCAAAGGGGTTAGTGCAACAACAAGAATCATCAATAAAATAAAATGACTGACCTCAGAGGGAATTATAATTATACATCTAACACACTGGCAATTTCCTTATATTTAACTCTCATAAAGCTTTTTCAAAGAGGTTTGCTGACAATTTTCCAAAAGTCCTGTTTATAATGACCCTGTGACCATGTGAAAAGATCTCAATACGTTTTCTAGTATTTCTTTCTCTTTTTTTTTAAAGATTATGTTTTGGGCTTTATTGATAGGACAGCTGCAGACAGGACAGTGGAAGAGACAGGGAATGACATGCAGCAACGGGCTGCGGGACGGACTCGAACCTGGGCCGCGGCGGTAAGGAGTGAGCCCCAGTAAATGGGGTGAATGCTCATCCAGGTACGCTACCTGGGCACCACAACATCAAATGCGTCGTCTTAGTTGTTTTTTTTCCAGTTTTTTAGGTCTTTTGTAGTCTCGTATTGCCAGACCTTCCTCCACTGCGCTACGGAGGAGGGTCTGGATAGTCCACACAACATCCCGGGATGGGAAAAATACGTGCACTGGTTTGTTGGCCTTTCTTCAAACCAATCACAATCGGCTTGGGCCACGGTGTTGCTGTTAAATTGCCTCGGGAAGGAACCTGTTTTGGTAAAACGTACGTTCAAAGGTTGTTTCAGTCGTGCAACAGAAAACTCAGATTGGACAGATAGTCTAGCTAGCTGTCTGGATTTACCCTGCAGAGATCTGAGGACCAGGTAACCATAGTCCTCAGATTGGACAGATAGTCTAGCTAGCTGTCTGGATTTACCCTGCAGAGATCTGAGGACCAGGTAACCATAGTCCTCAGATTGGACAGATAGTCTAGCTAGCTGTCTGGATTTACCCTGCAGAGATCTGAGGACCAGGTAACCATAGTCCTCAGATTGGACAGATAGTCTAGCTAGCTGTCTGGATTTACCCTGCAGAGATCTGAGGACCAGGTAACCATAGTCCTCAGATTGGACAGATAGTCTAGCTAGCTGTCTGGATTTACCCTGCAGAGATCTGAAGACCAGGTAACCATA
The DNA here is from genome assembly GCA_029931835.1 of Etheostoma nigrum. Lineage (NCBI taxonomy): Eukaryota > Metazoa > Chordata > Actinopteri > Perciformes > Percidae > Etheostoma > Etheostoma nigrum. Next base: position 3,278,210 of record CM057258.1, read on the forward strand.
GTCCTCAGATTGGACAGATAGTCTAGCTAGCTGTCTGGATTTACCCTGCAGAGATCTGAGGACCAGGTAACCATAGTCCTCAGATTGGACAGATAGTCTAGCTAGCTGTCTGGATTTACCCTGCAGAGATCTGAGGACCAGGTAACCATAGTCCTCAGAAATCAGTCGCAGGTTAGAGCGCCAACACAAAGAAAGAGGAAGGTAACGGGAAATCCGAAAAGTGAGACATCCGGCAGAATGACAGAAATCCTAGAAGTGGAATCATTTTGTGTCTTTTTGCGTCCGTTTTGTGTCTCATTTTAGTTGTTTGCAGGCTTTCCAGGCGGTCCCTCCCGTTATTCTGAGTACCAAAATAAAGAGATGTTAAACTCTTTCTCCTGTGAAATACTAATGGCTTTTACCTTTTCAGACCTCTAAAACCTATTTCAATGAAACATATGCCTCCTGACATGCCGTCCTTAACTGCTACTGATTGACAGCTCACTTGGATTCAGATGATTTCCTCTGAACTGAACTTTGATGGATGTCTCTTTACCTGATGTGTTGCAGATGCTGAGGTGTCCTGTGATTTCATGGAGAGCTGCATCTTACCGTGCAGATTCCAGGTTGACACTGAAGTGATAATCCACTGGATTCAGCGGACCACAGGAGACACTCGTGTCCACTCCTACTACAACAACCAAGACCATTTAGCCCTCCAGGACCAGCGCTACAAAAACAGGACATCACTGTTCCAGGACCAGATCTCGGGAGGAAACGCCTCGCTCCAGCTGTCGGGGGTGAAGATTCAGGACCAGGGAAGATACCAATGCACCACCAGCACCCTCACTGGCAACAAGGAGTTCATTATCAACCTAAAAGTGGATGGTATGAGAAACACACAGTAAATACATGAAAGCATAGTCTTGTTTGTTGAAATAATCTTTCTTTACCCTAAATTATTAGTGAATTCATCCGTAAGTAGAATCAAGACCCTCTGTTTTTGCAGCTCCTGTCAATAAAGTGGACATTCAGCAGGTAGAGAACTGGATCACCTGCAGCTCAGAGGGGATCTACCCTCAGCCTGAGCTCACCTGGTCCACCAGCCCTCCGTCTAACATGAGCTTGGAGAACAAACCCACAGTCCAGCAGACTGACCAGCTGCTCTACAACATCAACAGCTCTCTGATAGTTTCAGGTACTGATCTGGTCTACAGCTGCACCGTCAGGACGCGCTCAAACAAGAGGACAGCCACTTTGAGGCGACTGTGTGAGTATTGTTGTTGATATCGGCCCTTTATTGAGTTAAACAAAGAATCCTCTTTACTGCAAACTAACCGAGAAAAGAAAAAGGACAACCATAAAACTTGTTTTTGTGTTGTATCATTTCAGCTTCTATCAATGGTTCCAGCAGGGACACAACGATCCCCTGCACTTCAAACTCTTCACTAACGGGCTTCAGCTTCACCTGGAGGTTCAACCACAGTCAGATCATCCTGAACCAGACCGGAGACAACGTCCCTTACACAGTCTCAGAGGAGTGGAGGCAGCAGGTGAAGAGTGTGTCTGAGTCAGGCAGCCTCACGCTAAAAGACTTATCTTCAGATCAAGACGGGATATACACGTGTGAACTCAGGAATGCTGAGGAGACCTACGTAAGCAACACTCTTCTAAGAATTATAAAAGGTAAATTCAAGTCTATCTGAGCAAAAACTGTGAGTTAAATCATGAGCTTAAAATTATAGATTTAATATTTTTGGACAGTGTTTCTTCTTAATCTGGCTCCACCGGCGACAACACAACTAATAAATCAGACCAGCAAAATAATAGGCTCCCCCCAAACCCCCCTAACAGAACTTCACACCCAGTCAGTACTCAGGAAAGCCATTATAATCACCCAGGATCCCACCTACCCCTTCACCAGTCCTTTCAGTTACTGCCAACAGGTCGATGCTTCAGAGTCTGATGGAAAAACATATATAAAAAATCCTTCATCACCACACTGAACTGCCATACATAGACAACATCAACCAGCTCCACTCAGGCTTCTTCATGCACTGTTGTTGCATTTTGCATGTATGTACTGTCAGTTATTACACTGTTTTTACATGTGTCTTTATGTATTTTATGTCATTTGAGCCTGCTCAGTCAAAGACACATTTCTGTCACTCATGACAGACGATAACGTTTTTTCTTATTCGTTTTTTCTTATCTCTCATCTCTAAATCATCTCTTTAATCTTGTTGCACAGGTACTGCACTTGAGTATAATAAAGTGTATAATAAAGGCTTTCTATTCTAATGGTCACAGAGAGACACCAACCCCTCCACCATGTTAACCCTTGTGTTGTCTTCGCTTCAACCATGAAAAAAATACATTTTGGTCACTTTTTTCAACATTATTATCACTTTTTAAATATATTTTTGATTTAGATTTTACATTTTTTAACTATTTTTATTGTTGACATTTTCGCTTATTTTGACGTTCCATTTTTTGTGCCAAAAAAAAATACTAATAACTGAAAACGGGTCAAATTTTACCCAAGGACAACATGAGGGTTAAGATAAAGATTTTTGGAGAGGCGGATTGATACATTTGTATAAATAAAAAAATAAAAAACATATCTGTGCTGTAAGATGGACAAGTGAGCAATATTGAAAAATGCTCTAAAAGTTCTTCAAAAAATAAAATATGTATCTGCATACAGAGTAAGCTGCAGGATTGTGATGCTACAGTAGTTCATCATTACACCGGTGCAAGCTTGGTTGGTAGAAAGTGCAATTCACTGACTCTTCTTCTGTTTCAGAGAGTCAAACGGATGTCGCAGGCATCGTTGTTGGTGTGGTGTTGGGAGTCATTTTGGTGACAGTCATCGCGCTTTACTGCAAACATAAAGAAGGTAAGAAAACACGTTTCACATTCTCTTAAGTTAACAAGAACTGCTGTTTCAGCTAAAATGTTTCCCTATATTAGAAGATCCAAGCAGAGTGTAGCAGATAAAATAACTCAGTAGTTTGAAGATAAAGTAGAACATTTAACCAAATCAAATGAAAGCTTCTTGTTTGCTGTGCTTATATATTTTATTCTGCAGACATTGTTCTTTATACTGTAAAAATAATAATAAAAAAGTGTGTTTTAAGTTTTACTTTGATTTGATTGATTGGTCTTTCACCCATAAATCTGTTGTTTTTTTTGTTCACAGGAACAAACTTTATTCTACAGAAACTGTATTGTTTTAATGTGACTCCCCTGGTAAATATATACAGTGTGCCTAACAACCCACCGTAACATCACTGTGCTGCTCTGAGTGTATATTATTCATCGATAGATATTATTCACCTACTTTGCATTTAAAAAATGGTCAACCCAACCAGCGGAAATCAACCTGACACTTCAGAAGTAGCCCAATTCTTAGGGAAACCCCAACCTGGCAACCCGCCTGCTGCGGACTAGAAAGGCTCAAAGCTACATTAGCCGCTACTAGCATAACACACCAGAACATCTGACTGAACTGTTAGCAGTGGGCGCCAAGAAAGAAGAATGCATGTAATTGAAAAGACTGTTCTGGTTCTGCTGCACCAAGTCTACAATGTTATAGAAGTGCAATGGAAAAAGTTTTTAGCAAACAAATATACTTTCAACTTTATTTATTTATATAGCACCTTTCATGTAAGTATAAAGCCCAAAGTGCTTCACAGGACAGAATTAAAACAGTATTGTAAAAGTAGACTCCATGAAGGAGCTGTTATATTATAATGTACATGTGTGTCAATGTGTAGCTGCTGGTTATTTTTAGAGACTGTCCTCCCCCCAAAAAACGACCACATAAGTTGTTTGTTCAAGCAGCAATTACGACTCATATGTACATTTATAGTGGTGGCAGCCTCTAGTGGCCTATGATCGGAGCAAAGCATGAGGTAAGTACAGTATAAGATCATATTTATTTTATATTAGTGTGCCTTGTAGGACACCCTAGTTGTTTTACAGTGCAATAAACGTGAAAAGACACTACCACTCACAGATGATTACAAAACAAGAAACAAAACAAACCATTCGGCAACCGGACCCTGTACTTTGTATCATAGGGGTTCTATCAAGATTGCCTATAATCCACATCATAATAAGTGGATGTCTGTAGCCTTGGCTGTTGCCAAAAAGGCAGTTTTTTTTGTAAATGGAGAGAAAGCAGTGCACCACACATTCAAGACTGGACAGATTTGATTTGTAAATAATAAAAATAACAATAGGTAAAAGAAAAAAAGTTGGGGGCTAGTGGGAATCTGACAGAGAGGATTGGTATCGGAGTGAGTATGATAGTTTGAGTAGGTGAGTTTTTAAGGTGGGATTATAATGTCATGTCAATGTCATTGAGCTTCAGAAAGTTCCTGCTCATCCAGCTCCTGATGCCCAGGAGGCAGGTGGCAAGGGAGGTGGGAGGAAGGGCTGTGGTGGGTTTAGTGGAGATGTAGTCATGTGTATCATCAGCGTAGCAGTGGAAGTGGACACCATAATGTTGGAGGATTGGGCCCAGGGAGAAGAGGTAAATGACGAATAGTAGTGGACCTAGTACTGATACTTGGGGGACACCCAGTGGAACAGCAGAAGACAGCAGTAGTTCCTCATTTGTCAGCTGGGTCAGAACCAGGTTTTTTAAGGGTGGGTGTGATTTCATCTACTTTGAGTTACGGTTCCTCTTACAGTTTTGAGGAAGGAATTGATTTTTTTGTGATAAGGGGAAATAAATGGCATACAGGTTTTGATAAGAGTAATGGGGAGGGGGTCCAGTTTTGAGAATGAAAGTAAAAGGTGAGAACAAATGGGACTACCTTATTGTTTCATGTCGTTAAAGTATGAAACGTTTTAACGACTCAATCTGTACTTTCTCTAGTTAAGATGTGAGCAAAAAACACTAACCTAACAGAAAAAACCCTCCCGTGGGGTCATATTTCCTGCCACCGCTAGGGGCTGTAATTCATGAAACACTCCTGTGAGTTGTATTAAAGGCCAGGAACAAACAACCTATATCGTTGTATGGTTTGGAGGACTTGTATTTTTCTGTGGATCAACAAACTAAATAATTGTAGACTTTATTCAGATATTAATCATATATTATTAACCTCAGACTTTATGTGACTCTTTAATATTCGAACATTTCTGAACACTGACCTTTGAGTCAAATATTTCATTTTAATGGAACGTTTTCCCTTGATTACTTTTTTCATGTTCTGAGCTACTTTATTATCTGTTTTGTTTTGTCTTTTGCCTTCCCTGCTCTTTATGGAATAATTCTGTATGTTAAACTGATAATGTTGCTTTAACCATTGCATTGTATTCTTTTATATTAAGACTGCTGCTATTAACCACATCACTGCCATTTTAAATTGTCATCTGTCTCTAAATGCTTTGTATAATTATTTTCAAACTGGTTGCCTTTATCTGTAAATTTTTCAGTGTATTGTGTATATACTATATGTATTTCTGATAGAGAAAGCTGCTAGGGAACTGTAACTCCTTTATTAATTCAGTCATTCAAACTGACCTTAAAACCTGTTACTGAGATTATGAAAAGTCTGCAGAATATAGTCTTATCTATTTTAGCACAAGTAAAAAAAATAGAAATGTTGCTACAATCTTATCTATACATATAGTAATGAACTCTATTACACTATTCTATACGATACCATATTAAATTGATACCATATTATATTACTTATCAGGGCCATATGGAATCTGCAGACGCAGAATTTTACGCACAGAATTTTTAAACAAATTCTAAAAAGAAGATGAAACTTGAACGTTAGCACATCTCCGCCAAAAGCAGAAAAACAGTCTGCTAAATTTCATAGATTTTTCATAGATGTTTGGTGTGCTTATTATATATTGATTAGTCACGTTGCCAGAGCTTCCTCCACAGCGCGCTGGAGGAGGGTCTGGCTACTCCACGTAGCATTCGGGGATGGGAGGAAAAGGGTTTTATTTATTTAATGGTTTAATGGCATTTCTTTAAACCATTCACAATCGTCTTGGTCGGAGCTAAGAACCGGAGAAAAGCAGCGGCGCCGCTGCCAAATAGGCCCGGAAGGATCTTGTTTTGGGGGAACGTGTACGTTCAAAAGTAGTTTTAGTTGTGCAACAGAAAACTCCGATTGGACAGATAGTCTAGCTAGCTGTCTGGATTTACCCTGCAGAGATCTGAGGACCAGGTAACCATAGTCCTCAGATTGGACAGATAGTCTAGCTAGCTGTCTGGATTTACCCTGCAGAGACCTAAGGACCAGGTAACCATAGTCCTCAGATTGGACAGATAGTCTAGCTAGCTGTCTGGATTTACCCTGCAGAGATCTGAGGACCAGGTAACCATAGTCCTCAGATTGGACAGATAGTCTAGCTAGTTGTCTGGATTTACCCTGCAGAGACCTGAGGACCAGGTAACCATAGTCCTCTGATTGGACAGATAGTCTAGCTAGCTGTCTGGATTTACCCTGCAGAGACCTAAGGACCAGGTAACCATAGTCCTCAGATTGGACAGATAGTCTAGCTAGCTGTCTGGATTTACCCTGCAGAGATCTGAGGACCAGGTAACCAGAGTCCTCAGAAATCAGCCGCAGGTTAGAACGCCAACACAAAGGAAGAGGAAGGGGACGGACATCCGGCCTAAATGAGTGAAATCCGGCGGGTTTTCTGTCGGCAACAGAGCAATCCTGGAAGTGGAACGTCGTGGATAAAGACTAGATATTGACTGATTATATTCTACGTTGTCTTGCTGCAATATACTTTACTTTCTACAGCTATATTTTTGTACTATACATTGTCATTCTATACTATGACACTACTGCACCTTATACTATGTCTCATTCCCCCCAATGTTTCATAAACACATACACACACACATATATATACATATATATATATATATATATATATATATATATATATATATATATATATATATATATATATATATATATATATATATATATATATATATATATATATATATATATATATATATATATATATATATATACATATATATACATATATATATATATATATATATATATATATATATATATATATATATACATATATATACATATATATATATATATATATATATATATATATACATATATATATACATATATATACATATATATATATATATATATATATATATATATATATATATATATATATATATATATACATATATATACATATATATATATATATATATATATATATATATATATATATATATACATATTGTATATATACTGTTAATGTTTCATTGATCCTTGCATTATATTCTTTTATATTAAGACTGCTGCTATTAACCCTGGCATTTTAAATTGTCATCTGTCTCTAAATACTCTGTACAATTTTTATTTTTTTATTTTGGTTTATGTACCTCCTATGATTTGTTTGTTACTTTATATCTGTATTTATGCATGGTGTGGTTTTAATGCTCCAACAAAACGAATTTCCCCACTGGTGATTAATAAAGGTGTAACTTATCTCAACACCCTGTTGCAAAAGTTGTAGTTAATATACTATAGAAATATTCTGTTTCTGTACTGATATCACTACTATCAACACTACAAGCAACAACAGTTTTTTCATGCACTGGTCACTTGAGATTTTTAGGTGTTTATCTTTTATTACATGTCTTCTTTCAGACTAGTGGAAAGAAATAATTTTACTACACTTTGTCCACTTGTGTCTGGAAATTTACTTCTAAATGTAACAAACGTTAGCATTAGACAATGTCTTATTTGCATATTAAAAATTGTTAAAGAAGAAAAAAAATGAAACCACCAACAAACTGCTAACATTCCCAACATTACATTTCATCTTAAATCTGGCTTCATCTTTATCCAATATGAGTCTGATACTCCCAACAATGACTATTGGGGAACATAAAATCATTATGAAAGTATTTTTAACATACAGCATGGATTAAAACATCTTTTGTGGCAGGCAGGTTGTTCAAAAAAACAAGTCATGGGCCCTTAATGCAGACAGGAACAGTTCAGTGACTTAATGATAAAGAGTGATGTAAAACTGTAAAAGCTTACTGGACAGCGTAGGAGTCCGCAGGTTAACAGGGATGGGGAGGAAAAAGGTGCAGGTTCCAGGTTTCAGAGGCTGGAATACAAACGCATAGATTACACTGACAATCTGGCAACTGACTGGAAAAAAATGGGACTGTAGTTCTGTAGATTTGTACTGACCGGGTGATTGGAGAACGAGACCCAAGTGAGAAGAATTAAGCATCTGGTGGACAGGTGGAGAATGACAATACACTTTAAAAATAAAAAGATGCAGAAGCCTGGGGATGTGGGAATTAGTAAAAGTACTAATATGTACTTTGGGTTTACAGATAAATCAAGCTGTTCATTTTAATAACATTTCTTTATCTACAGTCCACAGAGTGAAAACTGACTGGGAAACGTTGACAGTAAAATAATGAAAATGTTGGATTAACACTCACCCTGCCTCAGCTTTAAGTTTCTCTCCTCTTGCGGTGTTCTGTCGTCTCAAAATTGAGTGTCAACTGGTGAACACTTTCACTTTCCAAAACACATAATGGGTTTATAAGAAAATCACTTTTCTCTTGTTTGCCATCTTAATGTAGAAATCACATAAATATATTTAGATTTTTTTCGCTCGTTTTCTTTGATCGTGAGGCTAAAATTATTCTGTATGTTATACAATGACAAACTATATCAAATCTCATACAAATCATACAAAAAAATGTTATTATTTTTATAAAGATGAGTTTTTGGGGGGCATTTTAGCCTTTAATAGACAGGACAGCTTAAGACAGGAAAGGTTATTTCCAGCGACCTGGGTTTGGAAATACAGTCTCGTGTTAGGAAAGTGGTTAAACATCTTTTTCAACAAACAGAGTATTTTTCTCATCCAGATGTTCAGAAGCGTCTTTGTGGAGCCTGGAAATACCTTCAGAAGAGCTTTAAGTGTTGCCAGATGACTTTTGGGGGTTTCAAAGCTCCTCAGAAGATCGGCTGCTTAGCTCTGTGACTGTAATTTAAAAGGTAAGCCATGAGAGGCAAAAACTGGGACACTAAATTACACCAGACTCTGTTCCGCCTACCCCTGCTCTTAATGCAACATGTTTGCAAACATGCACTTTTCTCTCCCTGAGGAATACTGTGAAGAGTGTGCGGTGTGTTAGAGAATCTGTTAAAGACTCATGGAGATGTAGCTGTGAAATACTAAGCTGACAAATAACAGCATTCTCATCTTTACTACAAGTGTGTTCAGGATTTACTGTCAGTGCAGTATTAGATATAAGACTATCTGACAATGTGGACAGAAAAAAACACATGTTTAAGTTTTAAAAAATGACTAACATTAGCTTAAAAAGCTGTTGGGATCAATGATTGTTTACATTCTTTTTATGCAGCAGCCAATCAGAATTGAGTATTCACCCAGACACACGGTTTGACGTTAATGAAGTGAATCAAGGCAAGAGTCTAAACTTGTACCGTTAGTCCACATTACATGTTATTTGTTCGGGTAAATTAATTTTAAATGAACCAACATTAGCGCCAACAAACCAAAAAGTAACAAAAGGAGAAAGAAGGAAAATAAACCCAGACTCCAAAGTGAGCGTTAACACTGACTTTGGCTAAATCTCTTTGCTAACAAAGTTAACAAAGATAAGTTAACTTATTTTAAACATGAGGTGACACAAATGTACTTACACATAGATAAAATAAATAAACTCTGCTTCTTTCCTCTACAACTAAAACAATAAAAAAAACATTCAGATCACACAAAACCGACAATTACCATGGAGTATTATATCCGACTGCATTGATTTGAAAATAAACTTCATAGCGTATTCAAAATAAAAGCAATGTATGATATAAAGAACAATTTTGTCATGGAGGAGAAAAAATAAGACAGAAAGCAAAGCAGAAACATCCATTTAAATAACACATCTGAATGGATATATACAGTTTTTGCCATAAACTAGCAGGGTCACATTCAACTGTAATAAACTAAAAAACATGATTTGAGTTAGGATTCCTTTCCTGTGTCTAACTGTTTTATAGACACGATTAATGGAAATACACTAGAGTCTGCATGTTAATCAGTTCACGTTAACATCATATACAAAATAAAACATAAGGTGCTGATGTCCAAACATTATCTGTTTGTAGTCAGTTGAGAAACTTCAGTGAAGCTTTGATTTAATTCGGGTTTTATCTTCTGTTTGAAATATGTATGTTATTAAATGAGAAATGGCTGGTATTGGTATAAGGTGTCTTTAAACGTCCAAAATCAACTCCTGTTGTTATTAAGAAATTTGTGGGAATTACTTGCAAAGCTCCATTGTTCCACAGAGTGGAACTGCAACAGAAGGCAAAGCTTTTTCATGTGATGGACCCCTAAACTTACACAAATTAGACGGCAGGCCCCCATTATATATATTATGATACAATTCCATCCCAGGGTCGCCCATGTTATAGGATTTTTGCTTTTAGATGTTTTATTATAGAAAGTGTATGACACCCATAAACGAAATTATCATACATTCTGTCGTTGTGTTACTTATGGATGGATTAATATTGAAGATGTTAATGAAAGAAGGAGTCACATTTTTGTTGTGGACCTCTTGGAACACACTCAAGGACCTCTGGTCCAGGGACCCCACTTTGGGAACCACTGTGTCAATATACAGTTGTTGTCATGAAAATAATTAATCTGCAGAGGAACTTTGGGTTCTGAATATTTGAATGAATAAAGAGAAAATGAAACCCAGGTGCAGGTGGAGGGTGGAAGATGTGGTTGCAGAGTGTGGAGGCGAAGGAGTGGAGGAGTCTACACAGCAGAAACGGTGTAGAAGGACAGAGCAGCAGCAGAGCAGTCCAGATACACTGATGATACTCTCTTAGATCCAGAGGGATACACAGGGACGGCGGTGGACTCGACGTCAGGTCTCAACACATCCTCATTCCTGATCACTCTTAGTGAGTCCACTTCCATCTGATGAGAAAACAAGACAACAAAAGTGATAAATGAGTTTTTACAGAGACTCACTTCATCAATGATGCAACACATCCAGTATAAAGACCAGCAGGGACTTTAGTCCTGTTCAGACCACAAGTGGAGCGACTGTGTAGCATAGCCTGCTTCTTTTCAGCTCTCATGTTAACGTATTGGAGTGAACACAACTGAGCTCAAAGCTCACAGACCAGACCAGATTTCAATGAAGTACTTAGTGGAAAAAAACCTGCTGAGAGTCCTGAACAATTAATTACTGCAGAAACAGGGAGATATTCAATGTTTACTTTATGATGTATTTACTGCTGTTGGGTTCAAAGCTGTTAAAAACCATCTAAGGGTTAAGTCTACTTTTAAATATAACATGAACAATATGTAAATACAGGGTCTGTTATTAAAATATTCTGACAAAACAAATGACAGGACAGACGATGTTAAAGGCCTGAAATGTTTATAATACACAAGGCTGAACAGTACAAGATCAGCTGTGATTATTGGACTTGGGCAGAGCTTCTGCACAGTATAAAGACCACATGGTTACTAAATGTAATGCTGGCTCTATGAAATAAGTGATCAGTTGCTTAGTGTTCAAATAAGAGAACAAACACTTTGAGATCAGATTTGATATTTGGATAATTTGATGATGATGTTGATGATGCTGTAATCCATTTTGTTTTTTAACATGACCAGTTGTCTTCACATTATATCAAACTCATGATCACAACAAGCTTCTGGCGTATCTGATTGGCTGACTGTCCTCTCTCACTCTGTCTGTCTGTTTTTCTGTCCAACCTTGAAGCCTTACATCATTCTCCTCTCACAGCTTCACTGAGAAGGTTGGGGGGTTACAGGAAATACTAGATCTTTGCTGTGATACAAACTATGTTTAGTTCAATACTGACTCCGACCCTCTACTGACCTCAGAGTCTCCAGGCTACAGTGTGGACTCTCCACAAGATCACACAGCAGCTTTACATCTGAATCCTTCAGCTTGTTGTCTCTCAATTGCAGCTCCTTCAGATGGCAGGGGTTGGACTTCAGAGCGGAGGCCAGATAATCACAGCTGATCACTGTCAAACCACAGTCCATCAATCTGAAAAAAGAATAAATGTTAAAACAGCTAACAGTTAAGTAGGAATCACACACACTGACCATTACACAATTGCTTATTTAGAAAACTGATAAAGATCTAAGACCGAAATGTTGTATTTTCTAAACAAATAATTGCTTGTGTCTGCTACTTTTGGTCACATCCTACGCACCTGCCCGACAAAAGAGGAGTGCAAAAAGCTTTCTTACGTAAAAACAGTTAACAGTTAAAATCCATTAACTGTTAACTGTTTCCAATCCAATCAGATTAGTTCAGGTTTGATGAAATGAGCTTTTCTCTAAATCACGGACAGTGACTTTGTCATTGTGTTATTGCAGATCTTCATAATGTCCCCCTTCAACAGACATCCTCCATCATCATCATCATCCAAAACTCTTCCATTTTAACCAGCTGACTGTTTGTAACATAGAAATAAAATTACAGATCACTTTATTTCTATGCTTAGTATCTGACTTCCATATTAGCTGTTGGCATATGATACTTTCTAAAACCAGCCACTAGAGACTTGACCCACTGAGTCACAGGTGCCACCATCAGCTGGCTTGAGTCAAGCTGAGACGGGCCGGTTCAAAGCGCTGCAACTTTTCCTGCAACTTTCTAACACAGTTTGTCTCATCACCCATCTTTGGTCTGAACTGGGCTTAACAACTAACAGCGGACATCTTTTACAGTTTATTCTGCTTCTTTAACTATACAAGTAACAGAGAGTCAGTGAACTCACCTCAGAGTCTCCAGTTTACAGTGTGGATTCTCCAGAAAACCACACAGCAGCTTCACTCCTGAATCCTTCAGGTTGTTGTCTCTCAGCTGCAGCTCTCTCAGATTGGAGGACTTCAAAGCTGAAGCCAGAGAAGCACAGCTGTTTTCTGACAAACTGCAGTCCATCAATCTGAATAAAAAATAAATTATATTAGATACAAATCCATTTATAATCCAATCAGATATGTTCAGGTTTTACATGTGTAGCTCAACATTCAACATAATTAATGAGCGTTTTGCTGAAATGAGTAGAGAGACTTTGTCATTGTGTTATTGTGGATCATCATGTCAGCCTTCCACAGTCATCCTCCAAATGTCACCACAACATTCATACACATATTCATGTCAACACAAATGAATAACATGCTGAGCTCAATCATGGCTGTGATTAGAGGATCAATAATCTATTTATACGTAAAACAGCTGTGTGTGTTCTGAAGAATTTATTTTACCAAAAATTATAAACATTCATTTACTTTAACAACTAACAGTGGACATTATCTACAGTTTCTTTCACAAACACAGGTTTTATGTGACTGCTGACTAAATATAGTAGTACTATAGAAAATGTGAACAAAATGAAAATTTACAACTTTATGGATATGTTTATGGTATGTAGATTTAATTGTTAATTAAACCTATCAGGTCTATAATGGTAAGAGTGAGTCAGTGAATTGACCTCAGAGTCTCCAGTGTGGATTCTCAAAAAAATAACACAACATCACAAGTCTCTGAGCTGGAGTCCAAGTCAAGTCTTAGCTATAGTCCACATAATTTGCATTTAGCACTTCATTTGTTTGGGCCTTGTTATTTGAAGTTTTTTAAACCAAAGCTTACAATTAATCGCACAGCAGCTGCCGATGTCCTCATGTTTGTGTGGCTGCGTGCAGCAGATATCGGTAGATATACACTACATTTATGTGAGTGCAATACATGAACTGACCTCAGAGTCTCCAGTCTACAGTGTTGACTCTTCAATCCAGCACACAGCTGCTTTACTCCTGAATCCTGCAGCTTGTTGTCTTTCAGGTCCAGCTCTCTCAGATGGGAAGTGTTGGACTTCAGAGCTGAGGCCAGAGAAGCACAGCTGTTCTCTGACAAACTGCAGCCCCTCAATCTGAATACAAAATAATATAAATGATATAACTTTAGAAGACAATGTTTCTGCTTGAAAACACTGAGTCACCTTTCACCAAGTCCAGTTGCCCTTGATTTTTAACCTTCCTTTGAAAAGTTTAGAAAACGGAAACTCCAAATACCTGACCCAACACAATGACAACAATTTCTGAAGCTTCATATACATGAAAGTGTGAAAGTGTCACCTATCATTGGGGACAGGTCAAAACGACTAAAGACTCTTTTTGATGTTCTTTTAGTTATGTAATGTATATATAGATGTGTTTCCATCTAAGTCCAGACTGACAAACTTTGCTGTTCTAATTTGTGCTTTAAAAAAAACAGAAAACAAGTAAATTAAAGAGAATTCAAATCTTCTGTTATGGATTTAAATTTGGTAACTGAGACACTCAAAAGTCTCTGAGCTAGAGTCCTCCTCGAATCAAAAGTCTCTGAGCTGGAGTCCAGGTCAACCCTCAGCTAGAGTTTACATATTTTGCATTCAGCACTTCATTTGTTTGGGCCTTGTTATTTGAAGTTTTTAAAGCAAAAGCTTACAATTAATGCTATAGCAGCTGCCGGTGCGGTCAACATGTTTGTTGTCTTCATGTTTGTGTGGCTGTGTGTAGCAGATATAAGGAGCTATACACTACATATAAGTGAACGCAATACATGACCTGACCTCAGAGTCTCCAGTCTACAGTGAGGACTCTTCAATCCAGCACACAGCTGCTTCACTCCTGAATCCTGCAGCTTGTTGTCAGTCAGGTTCAGCTCTCTCAGATGGGAAGGGTTGGACTTCAGAGCTGAGGCAACAACTTCACAATGAATCTCAGAGAGTAGACAGCGAGAAAGTCTGTAATGACAGATAATGTAACATTTTAAATATAATCAAATTTACACTTCAAACATAAAACAAAAAGCTGGTCTGTCCTTTATCAGAAAGTTTGAGTGCCAGACTTGCCAACCTTACACAGCATTTGATACAAAAAAAAAACATTTACAGTCTAACATGTACAAATGTTTTTAAGTATCATGTTTAAACTATTTAAGGAAACGTGTATAGAGTACATTTTATATTGTGCATGTCTGTTAAGTGTGTATGTTCACCCTAACACTGAGAACTTTAGCTTTACGTTGATCAAAAACGTGAATCACGTCTGGACTTACATAGCCCTTCTGCAGTTTCTCACAGCTGGAATTAGTCTCTGTCGTCCTTCCTCTGATGTGTTGTACTTCTGCAGGTTTAACTCATCCAGAACCTCCTCTGACATCTGCAGCATGTAGGCCAGAGCTGAGCAGTCAATCATAGAGAGTTTCTTCCCTGATCTGTTCTCAGACTCCAGGAACCCTTGGATCTCCTGATGGACTGAGCTGTCGTTCATCTCCATCAGACAGTGGAAGATGTTGATGCTTCTGTCAGGAGAGATGTCATACATCTTAATTTCCTTCAGATTGTTGATGGCTCTCTGGATGGTTTCTGGACTGTTGTCTGTCTGACCCAGCAGACCTCCTAAGAGTCTCTGGTTGGACTCCAGAGAGAGGCCATGAAGGAAACGGACAAACAGGTCCAGGTGGCCATTTTTAATCTTTAGGGATTTCTCCATGGCTTTCTTCAGGAAGACATCCAGGGATGAGTCAGTGTCACCATCATCCTCAGTCAGGTAAGAATCACTATGCAGGTAAAAAGAACTCAACTGGGATTTCCAGTCTTTCCCCAGGAATTTCTCCAGTACCTCTGTGTTCTTGTTGGTGTAACAGTGGTAGAAGTAGACTGCAGCCAGAAACTCCTGAACACTCAGATGAACGAAGCAGTAGACTGTTTTCTGCAAGATCACACTCTCTCTTTTGAAGATCTTTGTACAAACTCCTGAGTACAGCGAGGCCTCTGTGACATCAAGACCACAGCGCTCCAAGTCATCTTGGTAGAACATGAGGTTTCCTTTCTCCAGCTGTTCAAACGCCAGCTTCCCCAGCTTCAGAAGAACTTCCATGTCGGTCTTCGTCAGCTCCTGTGGACTCGTTTCGTGTCCCTCATCATACTTCTGCTTCTTCCTCTTGGTCTGAACCAGCAGAAAGTGTGCGTACATGTCAGTCAGGGTCTTGGGCAGCTCTCCTTTCTGGTCTGTAGTCAACATGTGGTCCAGAACTGTAGCAGTGATCCAGCAGAAGACTGGGATCAGACACATGATGTGGAGGCTCCTGGATGTCTTGATGTGGGAGATGATTTTGCTGGACAGCTCTTCATCACAGACTCTCTTCCTGAAGTATTCCTCCTTCTGGGCATCAGTGAAGCCTCGTACTTCTGTTACCCTGTCAACACACGCAGGAGGGATCTGATTGGCTGCAGCAGGTCGGGTAGTTATCCAGACGAGAGCCGAGGGAAGCAGCTTCCCCTCAATGAGATTTGTCAACAGTACCTTGACCGATGACTTCTGTGTGACATCAGATACAACCTCGTTGCTGTAATCCAATGAAAGTCTGCTTTCATCCAGGCCGTCAAAGATGAAGAGAACTTTAGAGCCAGCGATCTGCTCTGCTGGGACCTTCTGTAACGCTGGATGGAAAACATGGAGCAGCTCGAGAAGACTGTACTGCTGATCTTTGATCAAGTTCAGCTCCCTGAACGAAAGAGGAATCACAAGACTGATATCTTGGTTTTCCAAACCCTCGGCCCAGTCCAGAGAGAACTTCTGCACTGAGAAGGTTTTTCCAACGCCAGCAACGCCGATCATCAAGACAACTCTGATGCGTTTCTGTTGGTCAGGTAAGGCTTGAAAGATGTCGCTGCACTTGATTGGAGCTTCATGGAGGATCTCCATCTTGGAATCTATCCCAAGCTGCCAAACCTCATGTTGGGTGTTAACCTCTTCACTCCATCCGTCTATGATGTAAAGCGCAGTGTAGATCCTGTTGAGGGATGTTCCACTTCCTGTTGTACCAGGTCCTTCAGAAACACGTTCACATGTCCTCTTCACACTAATCTTATGTTCATGCTGACTAGCATTCACTAGGAAGGAGACAAAAGGTGAGAGACAAAAAAAAAGAAGTTGAATGAATCTGGTCATTATTTTTATTACCAATGTAAGATGAGGTTATTCAGTTAACAAATGACCGTTTGTAGGGTTACTGAAATAAGTCACATATTTCCATCAATTGTAGCTTCATAGTGTATTCTGTTCTTTGAGTTAACAAGGGAGCTATCTAACATGTTGTAGGCCTACCCTGCCTGTAATTCAGTTAACAGGTTGGCGGAGGGATACTGCTTGAGTTGTCCTACGCTGGAGGGGGAAGTGTCATTAAAGAAATGGACCAAGTTACACAATCGAAGGT
Organism: Etheostoma nigrum; assembly: GCA_029931835.1. NCBI lineage: Eukaryota > Metazoa > Chordata > Actinopteri > Perciformes > Percidae > Etheostoma > Etheostoma nigrum. Next base: position 3,295,548 of record CM057258.1, read on the forward strand.
GTCTCCGTGCTTTTACTCTATCCACGCCCCGAAAGTACTTGTATGTCATCACGACGAGTTAAAAGTTAACGCAAACATTCACTAGCGTTACACCAATATGAAGATGATCAATATAAGAATGTATGAAAAGTAAAGGTTATGAAGCAATTATTCTTTCTTGAAGTAAGTATTTCATTTGTTAGTGTTTTTTATTCTTCGAGAGAAACCTCAGAAGTGCTCCTTTGTCTCTCGGCCTCTGACTGTGTGTCGGTTTACATGTTTGATTGACAGCAGAAGAGGCGGAGCCTCAGCAGCAACAGGATATGTTTGCTCATATCAGCAGTGAGTTAACATATTTTTGACACGACTAAAGCAATCAGTAAAATAAAACTGAAAGTACAAACAGGAACACAGGAGGGAAAGTAAACTCCAAACCACAGAGATGTACTTAGAAGCTACAAAGGTACAGAGAGCTTTCTCTCTGATCACTAGCACAGACACATGTTGTAAGTTTAGCTGCAGACAAGGCTTTG